>JAREIK010003015.1:217998-317384 GCA_029783825.1 Sapria himalayana | reverse complement strand
AAAAAATGTATTTTTGTTATTTTTTCACATTTTGAAGGTTACCTTTGAAAATATAACAATTTTTTAATTTTTTTTATATGTGAATACTATATTTAGTTATGATAATCTTAATAATTATATAAAATATGTAAATTCAATATAAACAAATATATTGATAGATATTATATTAATGATTAAAAAAAATTAATAAACTATTATTAATAAGATAGATATTTTTTAAAATATATTTGCAAAACATAAATTTATTCAAAATCAAAGTAAATTATAATAGTAAATAATAATTTTTTTAATGTTTTGCTTCTTTTATAAGTTTATATTTTTTGTTATTAAAAGTAAATTATTTAAATTAGATTTGTCTTCCACATAATTTATTTTTAATTTATAATTCTATAAAAATAAACTAATAAATAATTAAAATGAATATTTAAAATTATAATGAATACAAATAAAATTGAGATTTATTATTTGTTATTCAGGATATACTAGTTTAATGGTTTAAGTATTTAGGTGTTTTGGGGTTTAGTGATTTAAGTGTTTAGGACTTTAGTGATTTATAGTTTTTATTTAGAGAATAAAAAAATAAAAATTAAATTAAATGTAATTTTTTGATTTTTTTTTAATTTTTGAAGGGTATAAGCTTTGAAAATATAATAATTTTTATTTTTTTAAATTTTAATATAATATTTAGTTATGATTTTCTTAATAATTATATATAATGTAAACTCAAAAAAAATAATTTTATTAATAGATATTATAATAATGATCATTAAATAAATTAATAAACTATTATTAATAAGAATGATATAAATTAAAATAAATATGCAAAATCTAAAATTATTCAAAATCAAAATAAAATTTAATACAATTTAATAAATTTTTGTTTTTAAAATTGTGCCTCTTTTTATAAGTATATATATATTTTTTAAAGAAACATAATTTATTTAAAATAGATATGTCTTACTAATAATTTATTTTGTAATTAAAATTTTTATAAATATAAACTGATAAATAATTAAAATAAAAATTTAAAATTATTCTAAATAAAAATTAAAATGAGATTTATGATTTATTATTAATGTATACCAATTTAATTGTTTAAGTATTTAGAGGTTTTGTCGTATAGGTGTTTAGCGATTCATATTTTTAGGGATTTAGTGGTTTATAGGTTTTATTTAAACAATAAAATAACAAAAAAAAATTCTGTAATTTTTTTGTCATTTTCATAGGTTATAACCTTTGAAAATATATTAATATTTAAAATTTTTTAAAATGTGAAAATAATATTTAGTTATAATAATTTTAATAATTATATATCATATAACTTCAAATTTAACAATCTTATTTATAGATATTATAATAATAATCAAAAATTTAATTAATAAACTAGTAATAATAAGATAGATATTAATTAAAAAATATTTACAAAACCCAAATTGATTCAAAATTAAAGTAAAAAATATTAGTAGATAATAATTTTTATTTTTTAAAATTTTACTTCTTTTATAAGCGTATATATTTTTTTTATTAAAAATAATTTTTTTTAATTATATTTGTCGCACTCATAATTTATTTTGTAAAAAAACTTTATATAAAAATAAACTAATAAATAATTAAAATGAATATTTAAAATTATAATAAATCGAAATAAAAATTAAATTTCTTATTTATTAAGTAGTATATAGCGGTTTAATGGTTTATGTATTTAGGCATTACGAGCTTTAGAAGTTTACTGATTTAAATGTGTATGCATTTAGTGGTTTATAGGTTTTATTTAAAAATTAAAATAACAAAATATTTATTTTTATTATTGTTTCATATTTTCAAAGGTTATAACCTTTGAAAATACAATAATTTTTAAATTTTTTTCAAATGTGAATTCAATATTTAGTTATAATAATCATTATATTTATATAACATATAAATTCAATATAAACAATATTATTGATAAATATTCTAATAATGATCAAAAGTTAAATTAATAATCTTTTATTAATAAGATAAATATCAATTAAAATATAATTACAAAAGCTATAATGATTCAGAAGCAAAGCAAATTATATTGCTATATAATAATTTTTTGTTTTTAATTTTTTTTTCTTTTAATAAGTTTATCTATATATTTTTTTGATTTAAAATAATTTACATAAATTATATTTGTCTAACTCATAATTTATTTTTAATTAATATTTATATAAAAATAAAAATATAAATAATTAAAATGAATATTTAAAATTATAATGAAAACAAATGAGATTTATTGTTTATTATTTAGGGTATACCTGTTTAATTTAAATTATAATTGTCTCACTAATAATTTATTTTGTAAATAATATTTCAATAAAATAACACTTAAATCTATAAACTCTTGAACATAAAAGCGCCTAAAGACTTAAAACTTTAAACTCGTAAACCTTAAATATAATTTAAATAATTTATTTTTCATCAAAAAAAAATATAAGCTTATAAAAAGAAGCAAAAACTAAAATACAAAAATTAATATCCGGTAATAAATTTTACTTTGATTTTGAATTATTTTAGGTTTTACAATTATATTTTAATTTATATCTATCATATTAATAATAGCTTATTAATTTATTTTTTGATAATTGATATCATATCTATCAATAAAAGTGTTTATATTTAGTTTATATTATATATAATTATTTTGATTCTTATTACTAAATATTTTATTCACATATATAAAAAAATTTAAAATTATCATAATTTCAAAGGTTATAACCTTTGAAAATGTGAGAAAATATCAAAAATAATTTTTTTTATTTCATTATTTAAATAAATCCTATAAACTACTAAATGCCTAAACACTTATGTCAATAACTTTGAAATCTCGAAAACCCTAAATAGATAATCCTTTTAAACTAGTAAATCCTAAATAATAAATAATAAATCTCAATATTATTTTGTACATTATAATTTAAAATATTTATTTTTATTATTTATTCGTTTATTTTTATTAAATATTAATTACAATATAAAATATAAGTTAGACAAATATAATTTTTATAAATTATTTTTCATCAAAAAATATAGATAAACTTATAAAAAGAAGAAAAAATTTCATAACAAAAATTTATTATATAGTAATATATTTTGCTTTCTATCTGAATCATTTTAGGTTTTATAATTATATTTTAATTTATATCTTTCTTATTAATAATATATTATTAATTTATTTTTTGATCATTATTAGAATATTTATCAATAAAATTATTTATATTGAATCTATATGAAATATAAATATAATGATTATTATAACTAAATATTGATTCACTTTTGAAAAAAATTTAAAAATTATTATATTTTCAAAGGTTATAACATTTAAAAATATCAAAAAATAATAAAAATATATTTTTTGTTTATTTATTTTTTAAATAAAACCTATAACCACTAAATGCTTACACAATTAAATCAGTAAAATCTTAAACCCCGTAATGCCTAAATACATAAACCATTAAACCACTTTATACTACTTAATAATTAATAAATCTAATTTTTATTTCTATTTATTATAATTTTAAATATTTATTTTAATTATTTATTAGTTTATTTCTATAGAAATATATATTACAAAATAAATTATAAGTGCTAGAAATATAATTTAAATAATTTATTTTTAATCAATAAAACTATTTTCACTTATAAAATAAGTAAAAATTTAAAAATTAAAAATTATTATTAAGTAACATATTTTACTTACAAATTAAAAATTAAAAAGATATATATCTTTTAAAATATAATTACAAATATTTAAATTGATTCAGAAGCGAAGCAAAATATATTACTATATAATAATTTTTTGTTTTAAAATTTGTTTTTAAAATTTATCTTTATTTTTTTTCGATGCAAAATAATTTATATAAATAATATTTGTTTAGCTCATAATTTATTTTGTAATAAATATTTATATAAAAATATACAAATAAATAATTAAAAAGAATATTTAAAATTATTGTGAAAAAAATGAGTTTTATTATTTATTATTTAGAGTATACCTATTTAATTTAAATTAGATCTATCTAACTAATAATTTATTTTGTAATTAATATTTCTATAAAAATAAACTATTAAATAATTAAAATAAAAATATAAAATTAAACTGAATAAAAATTAAAATGAAATTTATGATTTATTATTAATATATACAAGTTTAATTGTTTAAGTATTTTGAGGTTTTGTAATTTAGGAGTTTAGTGATTTATGTATTTAGGCATTTAGTGGTTTATAAGTTTTATTTAAACAATAAAATAACAAAAAAAAATTTCTAATTTTTCATCATTTTTATAGGTCATAACCTTTGAAAATATAATAAAATTTTTAATTTTTTGAAATGTGAATATAATATTTAGTTATAATTATATTAATAATTATATATCATATAAATTCAATATAAAAAATTTTATTGATAGATATTATAATAATGATCAAAATTAAATTAATAAACTATTAATTATAAGATAGATATTAATTAAAAAATATTTACAAAACCCAAATTGATTCAAAATTAAAGTAAAAAATATTACTAAATAATAATTTTTAATTTTTAAAATTTTACTTCTTTTATAAGTGTATATAATTTTTTTGATTAAGAATAAATTATTTAAATTATATTTGTCACACTCATAATTTATTTTGTAATAAATATTACTATAAAATAAACTTATAAATAATTAAAATGAATATTTAAAATAATAATAAATTGAAATAAAAATTAGATTTCTTAATTATTAAGAAGTATATTGCAGTTTAATAGTTTATGTATTTAGGCATTACGGGCCTCAAAAGTTTACTGATTTTACTGTGTATGCATTTAGTGGTTTATAGGTTTTATTTAAAAATTAAAATAACAAAATATTTATTTTTATTATTTTTTGATATTTTCAAATGTTATAACCTTTGAAAATATAATAATTTTTAAATTATTTTCAAAAGTGAATTCAATATTTAGTTATAATAATGATTATTTTTTTATTTCATATAAATTCAATATAAATAATTTTATTGATAAATATTCTAATAATGATAAAAAATAAATTAATAATCTATTATTAATAAGATAGATATCAATTAAAATATAATTACAAAACTTAAAATGATTCAGAAGGAAAGCAAAATATATTACAATATAATATATTTTTGTATAGAAATTTTTTTATAAGGTTATATATATTTTTTGATGAAAAATAATTTATATAAATTATATTTGTCTAACACATAATTTATATTTTAATTAATATTTAATAAAAATAAATGAATAAATAATTAAAATGAATATTTTAAATAATAATGTACAAAATAATATTAAGATTTATTATTTAGGGTATACCAGTTTAAAAGGATTATCTATTTAGGGTTTTCGAGATTTCAGAGTTATTGACTTAAGTGTTTAGGCATTTAGTAGTTTATAGGATTTATTTAAACAATGAAATAACAAAAAATTATTTTTTGATATTTTCTCACATTTTCAAAGGTTAAAAACTTTGAAAATATAATAATTTTAATTTTTTTTAAAAATGTGAATACAATATTTAGTAATAAGAATCATTATAATTATATATAATATAAACTAAATATAAACAATTTTATTGATAGATATGATATCAATTATCAAAAAATAAATTAATATGCTATTATTAATATGATAGATATAAATTAAAATATAATTTTAAAACCTACAATTATTTAAAATCAAAGTAAAATTTATTACCAAATAATAATTTTTGTATTTTAGTTTTTGCTTCTTTTTATAAGCTTATATTTTTTTTTGATGAAAAATAAATTATTTAAATTATATTTAAGGTTTAAGAGTTTACAGTTTTAAGTATTTATGGGCTTTTGTGTTTAGGAGTTTATAGATTTAAGTGTTTAGGAAATTAGTGGTCTATAAGTTTTATTTAAACAATGATATAACAAAAAATTTATTTTTATTTTATTTTCTAATTTTTGAAGGTTATAACCTTTGAAATTGTAAAAATTTCTAAATTTTTTTCAAATGTAAATATAATATTTTGTTATAATAATCTTAATAAATATAAGTGATTTAAAATAAATATAAATAATCACATTGCTAGATATTATAATAATGATCAATAAATAAATTAATAAATTATTATTAATAAGATAGAAATTATTTAATATATATTTGAAAAATCTAAATTTATTCAAAATCAAAGTATATATAATCTAAATAATTTTTTTAATATTTTTCTTTTTTATAAGTTTATATTTTTGTTATTAAAAATAAATTATTTAAATTATATTTGTATTCCTCTTAATTTATTTTGTAATTTATAATTATATAAAAATAAACTAATAACTAATTAAAATGAATATTTAAATTTATAATGAATACAAATAAAATTAATATTTATTATTTATTATTTATTATCCAGGATATACAGGTTTAATGGTTTAAGTATTTAGGTGTTTTTGGGTTTAGTCATTTATGTTTTATGCCTTTGGTGATTTTATCTAATTTTTGAAGTTTATAACCTTTGAAAATATAATAATTTTTAAATTTTTTTTAAAATGTGAATATAATATTTAGTTATATTAATCTTGATAATTTTATATAATGTAAAATCAATATAAATAATTTTATTAATAGATAATATAATAATGTTCAATTAATAAATTAATAAACACAAAGTAATTAGAATCATATAAATTAAAATATAATTGCAAATCTAAAATTATTCAAAATTAAATTAAAATAAATTACTAAATAATAATATTTTGTTTTAAAAATTTTGCCTCTTTTTATAATCTTATATTTTTTTGATGAAAAATAAATTATTTAAATTATATCCGTCTCACTAATAATTTATATTTTAATTAATATTTAAAAAAAATAAACTGTAAATAATTACAATGAATATTTAAAATTATAATGAATACTAATAAAATGAGATTTATTATTTATTATTTAGATTATATTAATTTAAAGGCTTATGTATTTATGGGCTTTGGAGTTTAGGAGTTTAGTCATTAAGAATTTATGTATTTTTTGGTTTATAGATTTTATTTAAAAAATCTAATAACAAAAATTTTTTTTCTTATTTTTTCTTATTTTCAAAGGTTATAACCTTTGAAAACTTAATAATTTTTAAATTTTTTTAAAATATGAAAATATTATTTTGTAAAATAATCTAAATAATTATATATTATGTAAATTCAAGATAATTAATTTTTTTTATAGATATTATGATGATGATAATTAAATAAATTAATAAACTATTATTAATAAGATAGATATTAAATAAAATTTATTTCAAAACCCTAAAATTATTCAAAATCAAAGTAAAATATATTAATAAGATAGATATTAAATAAAACTATTATTAATAAGATACAATATACAGATTTAAAATATTATATATTCAGGAGTTTGAGATTTTAGAATTTAGTGATTTAAGTGTTTAGGCATTTAGTAGTTTATAGGTTTTATTTAAAAAAAAAATAACAAAAAAAAATTTTTTTGTTATTCGTTCTCATTTTTGAAGTATATAACCTTTGAAAATATAACAATTTTTAAATTTTTTTTAAATGTGAATACTATATTTAGTTATGATAATCTTAATAATTATATATCAAGGAAATTTAATATAAACAATTATATTGATAAATATTATAATAATAATCATTCAAAATATTAATAAACAATTATTAATAACATAAATATTGTATAAAATATATTTATAAAACCTAAAATGATTCAAAATCAAAGTGAAATATTTCACGAAATATTAATTTTAAATTTTTAAATTTTTGTATCCATTTATAAGCTTATATATTTTTTGATGAAAAAAAATTATTTAAATTATATTTGTCTAGCTATTAATTTATTTTTTATTTTATATTTCTATAAAAATAAACTAATAAATAATTAAAATGTATATATAAAATTATAATGAATACTAATAAAAATGAGATTTATGATTTATTATTTAGGGTATACCTATTTAATGGTTTAAGTTTATTGTGGTTTAGGGTTAATGAGTTTATTGATTTATATGTTTACACATTTAGGTGTTTATAGGTTTTATTTAATCAATGAAATTACAAAAAATTTATTTTAATGAATTTTCGTAATTTTCAAAGGTTATAACCTTTGAAAATATAATAATTTTTTAATAGTTCTAAAATATGAATACAATACTTAGTTATAATAATCTTAATAATTATATTTGATGTAAATTCAATATAAAAAATTTTATTAATATATATATTATTTTGATGATCAAAAAATAAATTAATAAACTTTATTTAATAAGAAAGATAATAATTAAAATATATTTGCATAACCCAAAATAATTCAAAATCAAAGTAAATTATATAACTGAAAAAATTTTAAAATTTTGAAATTTTGTTTATTTTTATAATCTTATATTTTTTTTTATAAAAAATAATTTATTTAAATTATATATGTCTTCCTCATTATTTATTTTGTAATTATTATTTCTATAAAATTAAACTAAAAAATAATTAAAATACATATTTAAAATGTTAAAGAATACAAATAAAAATGAGATTATTATTATTATTTAGGTAATATAGGTTTAAAGGTTTAAGTATTTAGGGGGTTTTGGGGTTTAGGAGTCTAGAGATTTAAATGTTTAGGCATTTAGTTGATTATAAGTTTTATTTAAATAATAAAATAATAAAAAATTTATTTTTTTGATTTATTATTAATTAATTAAAATATAAATTTAAAATTATACTGAATAAAAATTAAAATAATATTTATGATTTATTATTAATGTATACTAGTTTAATGGTTTAAGTATTTAGAGGTTTTGACTTTTATGAGTTAAGTGATTTAGGTTTTTAGGCATTTAGTGGTTTATAGGTTTTATTTAATCAAATAAATAACAAAAAAAAATTTTAATTTTTTTTTCATTTACATAGGTTATAACCTTTGAAAATATAATAATATTTAAAATTTTTTGAAATGTGAATACAATATTTAGTTATAATAATATTAGTAATTATATATGTTATAAATTCAATATAAATAATTTTATTGATAGATATTATAATAATGATCAAAAATTAAATTAATAAACTATTAATAATAAGATAGATATTAAATAAAAAATATATACAAACCCCAAATTGATTCAAAATTAAGTAAAATATATTACTGGATATTAATTTTTAATTTTTAAATTTTTACTTCTTTTATAAGCATATATATATATATTTTTAATAAAAATAAATTATTTAAATTAAATTTGTCACACTCATAATTTATTTTATAATAAAAATTTCTATAAAAATAAACTAATAAAAAATTAAAATGAATATTTAAAACTATAATAAATATAAATAAAAATTAGATTTATTAATTATTATGTATTATATAGCAGTTTAATTGTTTATGTATTTAGGCATTACGGGGTTTAGGTGTTTACTGATTTAAATGTGTATGCATTTAGTGGTTTATAGGTTTTATCTAAAAAATAAAATAACAAAACATTTATTTTTATTATTTTTTGATATTTTCAAAGGGTATAACCTTTGAAAATATAATAATTTTTAAATTATTTTCAAAAGTGAATTCAATATTTAGTTATAATAATCATTATATTTATAAATCATATAAATTCAATATAAACGATTTTAGTGATAAATATTCTAATAATTATCAAAAAATAAATTAATAAAAATTTTTAATAAGATAGATATCAATTAAAATATAATTACAAAACATAAAATGATTCATTAGCAAAGCAAAATATATTACTATATAATAATTTTTTGTTTTGAAATTTTTTTTTATTTTAAAAAGTTTATCTATATTTTTTTGATTAAAAATAATTTAAATAAATTATATTTGTCTAACTCATAATTTATTTTTTTAATTAATATTTATATAAAAATAAAAAATTATTAATTAAAATGAATATTTAATATTATAATGAAAAAAATGAGATTTATTATTTATTATTTAGGGTATACCGGTTTAATTTAAGTTATATATGTCTCACTAAGAATTTATTTTGTAATTAATATTGCTATAAAAATAAACTGATAAATAATTAAAATAAAAATTTAAAATTATACTAAATAAAAATTAAAATGAGATTTATGATTTATTATTAATGTATACTAGTTTAATGGTTTAAGTATTTTGAGGTTTTGTCCATTTAGGAGTTAGCAATTTATCATTTTAGGCATTTAGTGATTTATAAGTTTTATTTAAACAATAAAATAAGAAAAAAAAACTGTAATTTTTGGTCATTTTCAAATGTTATAACCTTTGAAAATTTAATAATATTTAAAATTTTTTGAAATTTGAATACAATATCTAGTTATAATAATTTTAATAATTCTATATCATTTAAAATAAATATAAACAATTTTATTGATAGATATTATAATAATGATCAAAAATTAAATTAATAAACTATTTATAATAAGAAAGATATTAATTAAAAAATATTTACAAAACCCAAATTGATTAAAAATTAAAGTAAAATATATTAGTTGATAATAATTTATAATTTTTAATAATATTTCTTTTTATACTTCTTTTAAAAGCGTATATATATTTTTTGATTAAAAATAAATTATTTAAATTTATGTGTCGTACTCATAATTTATTTTGTAATAAAAATTTCTATAAAAATATACTAATAAATAATTAAAATGAATATTTAAAATTATAATAAATTGAAATAAAAATTAAATTTATTAATTATTAAGTAGTATATAGCAGTTTAATGGTTTATGTATTTAGGCATTACGGGGTTTAGGAGTTTACTGATATAACTGTGTATGCATTTAGTGGTTTATAGGTTTTATTTTAAAAATAAAATAACAAAAAATTTATTTTTATTATTTTTTCATATATCCAAAGGTTATAACCTTTGGAAATATGATAATTTTTAAATTTTTTTAAAAAGTGAATTTAATATTTAGTTATAATAATCATTATATTTATATATCATATAAATTCAATATCAATAATTTTATTGATAAATATTCTAATAATGATAAAAAAAATAAATTAATAAACATTTATTAATAAGATAGATATCAATTAAAATATAATTACAAAATCTAAAATGATTCAGGAGAGCAAAATATTTTACTATATAATAAATTTTAGTTCTTAATTTTTTTTTCTTTTTATAAGTTTATCTATATTTTTAGATGAAAAATATTATATATACATTATATTTTTCTAACTCATAATTTATTTTGTAATTAATATTTATATTAAAATAAACGAATAAATAATTAAATTGAATATTTTAAATTATAATAAAAAAATAATATTGATTTTTATTATTTATTTGTTAGGGTATACTAGTTTAAAAAGATTATATTTTTAGGGGTTTAGAGATATAAGAGTTATTGATTTAAGTGTTTAGGCATATAGTGGTTTATAGGATTTATTTAAATAATTAAATAACAAAAAAATTATTTTTTATATTTTCTCACATTTTCAAAGGTTATAACCTTTAAAATATAATAATTTCAAAATTTTAAAAATGTGAATACAATATTTTGTAATAAAAATCATTATAATTATATATAATCTAAACAAAATATAAAGAATTTTTTTGATAAATATTAAATCAATTATCAACAAATAAATTAATATGCTATTATTAATATGATAGATATAAATTAAAATATAATTGCAAAACCTAAAATTATTAAAAATCAACGTAAAATTTATTACTAAATAATAATTTTTTTTTAGTTTTTGATTCTTTTTATAAGCTTATAAATTTTTTTTGATGAAAAATAAATTATTTAAATTAAATTTGGATCACTCATAATTTATTTTGTAATTAATATTTTAATAAATAATTTAAATTATAATTAAGGTATACGAGTTTAAAGGTTTAAGTGTTTAGGGGCTTTTGTGTTAAGGAGTTTAAATATTTAAGTGTTTGGAGATTTAGTGGTTTATAAGATTTATTTAAACAATGATATAACATAAAATTTATTTTTTTTCATTTTTTCTAATTTTTCAAGGTTATAACCTTTGAAAAAAATAATAATTTTTAAATATTTTTCAAATGTAAATATAATATTTATTTATAATAATCTTCATAAATATAAGTCATTTAAATTCAATATAAATAATTACATTTCTAGATATTATAATAATGATTAAAAAATAAATTAATAAACTATTATTAATAAAATAGATATTATTTAAAAAGTATTTGCAAAATCAAAATTTATTCAAATCAAAGTAAAATATATTACTAAATAATAATTTTTTTAATGTTTTGCTTTTTAATAAGTTTAAATTTTGTTATTAAAAATAAATTTTTTAAATTATATTTGTCTTACTCATAATTTATTTTGTAATTTATAATTCTATAAAAATAAACTAATAAATAATTAAAATGAATACTTAATATTATAATGAATACAAATAAAATTGAGATTTCTTATTTATTATTCAGGATATACCAGTTTAATGGTTTAAGTATCTGTTTTGTGGTTTAGGAGTTTAGTAATTTAATTATTTAGACCTTAAGTGATTTATAGTTTTTATTTAAAGAATGAAAAAACAAAAAATTTAATTTTTTAATTTTTTTAATTTTTGAAGGTTATAACCATTGAAAATATAATAATTTTTAATTTTTTTTAAATGTGAATCTAATATTTAATTATAATAATCTTAATAATTATATATAATGTAAACTCAATATAAATAATTTTATTAATAGATATTATAATAATGATCAATAAATAAATTAATAAACTAGTATTTATAAGAATGATATTAATTAAAATATAATTGTAAAATCTAAAATGATTCAAAATCAAAATAAGAAATATTACTAAATAGTAATTATTTATTTTTAAAAATTTGCCTTTTTTTATCCACATTTTTTTAATGAAAAATAAATTATTTAAACTATATATGTTGCACTAATAATTTATTTTGTAATTAATATTTCTATAAAAATAAACTTATAAATAATTAAAATGAATATTTAAAATTATAATGAATACTAATAAAAATAAGATTTATGATTTATTATATGGACTATACTAATTTAATGTTTTAAGTATTTATGGGCTTCGGGGTTTAGGAGTTTAGTCATTTTAGAATTTAGTCATTTAGTGGTTTATAGGTTTTATATAATAAATAAAATAACAAAAAATTTATTTTTGTTATTTTTTCTCATTTTTGATTGTTATAACCTTTGAAAATATAATAATTTATAATTTTTTTTTAAAAGTGAATACAATATGAAGTTATAATAATCATAATAATTATATATCATATAAATTTAATATAAACTATTTTATTGATATATATTTTAATAATGTTCATATAAAAGTAATAAACAATTATTAATAAGATAAATATTGGTTAAAATATATTTTCAAAACCTAAAATGATTCAAAATCAAAGTGAAATATTTTACAAAATATTAATTTTAAATTTTTAAATTTTTGTATCCATTTATAAGCCTTTATATTTTTTGATGAAAAATAAAATATTTAAATTATATTTATCTCACTAATAATTAATTTTTAATTTATATTTCTATAAAAATAAAATAATAAATAATTAAAATGTATATTTAAAATTAAAATTAATACTAATAAAATGAGATATATGATTTATTATTTAGGGTATAACAATTTAATTGTTTAAATTTTTTGTGGTTTTGGGGTTAATGAGTTTATGGATTTATATGTTTATACATTTAGGTATTTATAGGTTTTATTTAATCAAAGAAATAACAAAAAATTTATTTTTATGAATTTTCGGGATTTTCAAATGTTATAACCTTTAAAAATATTATAATTTTTTAATAGTTATAAAATAGAAATACAATACTTAGTTATAATAATCTTAAAAATAATATTTGTTGTAAATTCAATATAAAAAAATTTATTACTATATATTATTATAATGATCAAAAAGTAAAATAATAAACTATTATTAATAAGATAGATATGAATTAAAATATATTTGTAGAAACCAAAATAATTCAAAATCAAAGTAAATTATATTTCTAAATAAAAGTTTAAATTTTTGAAATTTTGTTTATTTTTATAAGCATATTTTTTTTCATAAAAAATAATTTATTTAAATTATATATGTCTCACTAATTATTTAATTTGTAATTAATATTACTATAAAAATAAATTTAAAAATAATTAAAATGAATATTTAAAATTATTATGAATACAAATAAAATTGAGATTTATTATTTAGGTTATATAGGTTTAATGGTTTAAGTATTTAGGGGATTTTGGTGTTTAGGAGTCTAGAGATTTAAATGTTTAGGTATTTAGTGGTTTATAAGTTTTATTTAAATAATAAAATAATAAAAAAATTAATTTTGTGATTTTTTATCATTTTTGATGGTATAACCTTTGAAAATATAATAATTTTTAAATTTTTTTTAAAAGTAAATATAATATATAGTTATAATAATCTTAATAATTATAAGAAACCTAAATTGAATATAAGTAATTTTATTGTTATATATTATAAAAATGATCAAATAATAAATTAATAAACTTTTATTAATAAGATTGATAGCAATTAAAATATAATTGCAAAACCAATATATAATGATTAAAAATCAAAGTAAAATATATTACTAAATAATAATTTTTTATTTTTAAATTTTTACTTATTTTTATAAGCTTATATATTTTTTTGATTAAAAATAAATTATTAAAATTATATTTGTCTAACTCATTATTTATTTTGTTATTAATATTTCTATAAAAAATAAACTAATAAATAATTAAAATGAATATTTAAAATTATAATGAATACAAATTAAAATGAGATTTATGATTTATTATATGTGGTATACCGGTTTAATGGTTTGATTATTTAGCAGTTTTGTCGTTTAGGAGTTTATCAATTTATGTTTTTAGGCATTTAGTGGTTTATAGGTTTTATTTATATAATAAAAATAAAATTTTTTTTTTTAGATTTTTTATGATTTTCAAAGGTTATAACCATTAAAAATAAATTAATATTTAAATTTTTTTGAAATGTAAATAAAATATTTAGTTATAATAATTTTAATAATTATATATCATATAAATTCAATATAAACAATTTTATTGATAGATATTATAATAATGATCTAAAATTAAATTAATAAAGTATTAATAATAAGATAGATATTAATTAAAAAATATTTAGAAAACCCAAATTGATTCAAAATTAAAGTAAAAAATATTATTGGATAATAATTTTTAATTTTAAAATTTTTACTTTTTTTTATAAGCGTATATTTTTTTTAAAAAAAATAAATTATTTAAATTATATTTATCGCACTCATAATTTATTTTGTAATAAAAATTTATATAAAAATAAACTAATAAATAATAAAAATGAATATTTAAAGTTATAATAAATTGAAATAAAATTCAATTTATTAATTATTAAGTAGTATATAGCGGTTTATTGGTTTATGTATTTAGGCAATACGGGGTCTAGGAGTTTACTAATATAAATGTGTATGCATTTAGTGGTTTATAGGTTTTATTTAAAAAGTAAAATAACATAAAAATTATCTTTATTATTTTTTCATATTTCCAAAGGTTATAACCTTTGGAAATATAATAATTTTTAAATTTTTTTCAAAATTGAATTCAATATTTAGTTATAATAATCATTGTATTTATATATCATGTAAATTCAATGTAAACAATTTTATTAATAAATATTCTAATAATGATCAAAAAATAAATTATTAATCTATTATTAATAAGATATATATCAATTATAATATAATTAGAAAACCTAAAATGATTCAGATGCAAAGCAAAATATATTACTATATAATAATTTTTTGTTTTGAATTTTTTTTTACTTTTAAAAAGTTTATCTATATTATTTTGATGAAAAATAATTTATATAAATTATATGTGTACCTCATAATTTATTTTATAATTAATATTTATTTAAAAATAAACAAATAAATAATTAAATTTGAATATTTAAAATTAAAATAAAAAAATGAGATTTATTATTTATTATTTAGAATATACCGGTTTAATTTAAATTATTATGTCTCACTAATAATTTATTTTGTAATTAATATTTCTATAAAAATAAACGAATAAATAATTAAAATAATAATTAAAATTATACTGAATAATTAAAATAATTTATTTTGTTCCTCTCTCAACTCTAGAATTATTGCTAAAGCTCTAACCAAAATAATAGGAGCTTTTAATTTATCTCTATTATGTATCATCATATTTGATGTTGAATCACTGGGCTATAAAAGGTAATTTGACTCATGTACGCTAACAGACTAAACCAAAGTTGTACCCCTATGTTTTGAAATAGCTAGTTGTTGAGGAGGCTATTTATATTGATTATTGTAATTTCTTTTAAAATATCTATAATGCACACACTCAAAGCAATTTTTTTAAAACATAGTTCACCTCTAAAAAAATAACCACCTTTTGCCTATTAGAACAAACAAGCCCAGGGTGGTTTGAGCAGGGTAAGAAGTATGGGCTCTCTTTCAATCAAGAATCAAAAATTTATTTTATTGGCATGTCTAAGCCCTTTTTTTATATCCTCATGGATATGAAAAGTATCATTTCTTTCTTTTTATATTAAATGATTTATGTATACATGCTCACAATACCCTAAAACCATTCAAAATCAAAGTAAAATATATTACTAAATAATAATTTTTTATTTTTAAATTTTTGATTCTTTTTATAAGCTTATAAATTTTTTTGATGAATATTAATTATTTAAATTATATTTGTCTCATTCATAATTTTATTTTGCAATTAATATTTCTATAAAAATAAACTAATAAATAATTAAAATGAATATTAAAATTATAATGAATACAAATAAAAATGAGATTTATGATTAATTATTTAGGGTATACCAGTTTAATGGTTTAAGTATTTAGGAGTTTAGGAGTTTAGTGATTTAAGTGTTTATGCATTTAGTAGTTTATATGTTTAATTTAAATTATGAAATAACAAAAAAATTATTTTTCAAATTTTTTATCAATTTTCAAGGTTATAACCTTTATAAATATAATAATTTTTAAATTTTTTCGAATTTGAATACAATATTTAGTTATAATAAACTTAATAATTATATATCATGTAAATTAAAAATAAACAATTTTATTGATAGATATTAATAAACTAAATATAAATATAAATATAATAATGATCAAAAAATAAATTAATAAACTATTATTTATTGATAGATATTTATATATTATTTATAAATACTTAAACCTTTTAAAGATGGTTTAAATGTTTAATTATTTAAGGGTTTTGTGGTTTTGGGGTTTGGAAGTTTAATGATTTAAGCGTTTAGGCATTTAGTAGTTTATAGGTTTTATATAAACAATAAAATAACAAAAAATTTATTTTTGTGATTTTATCTCATTTTCAAAGATAATAACCTTTAAAAATATAATAATTTTTAAATTATTTTCAAATGTAAATATAATATTTAGTTATAATAATCTTTATAATTATATAACATGTAAACTCAACATAAATAATTTTATTGATAAATATTATAATAATGATCAAAAATAAATTTATAATCTATTATTAATAAGATAGATATTTATTAAAATATAATTACAAAACCTAAAATGATTCAGAAGCAAAGCAAAATATATTACTATATAATAATTTTTTGTTTTGAATATTATTTTTCTTTTAAAATGTTTATCTATAATTTTTTGATGAAAAATAATTTATATAAATTATTTTATCTATCTCAATTTATTTTGTAATTAATATTTGTATGTAAATAAACAAATAAATAATTAAAATGAATATTTAAAATTATAATGAAAAAAAATGAGATTTATTATTTATTATTTAGGGATAGCGGTTTAATTTAAATTAGATCTGTCTCACTAATAATTTATTTTGTAATTAATATTTCTATAAAATAAATTGATAAATAATTAAAATAAAAATTAAAAATTATACTGAATAAAAATTAAAATGAGATTTAAGATATATTATTAATGTATAACAGTTTAATAGTTTAAGTATTTAGAGGTTTTGTTGTTAAAGTTTAGCGATTTATGTTTTTAGGCTTTTAGTGGTTTATAGGTTTTATATAAAAAAATAAAATAACAAAAAAATTTCTATAATTTTTTATCATTTTCATAGGTTATAACATTTGAAAATATAATAATATTTAAATTTTTTTGAAATTTTTATACAATATTTTGTGATAATAATATTAATAATTATATAAGATATAAATTTAATATAAATAATTTTATTGATAGATATTATAATAATGATCAAAAATTAAATTTATAAACTATTAATATTAAGATAGATATTAATTAAAAAATATTTACAAAACCCAAATTGATTCAAAATTAAAGTAACATATATTACTCGATAATAATTTTTAATTTTAAATTTATACTTCTTTTATAAGCGTATATTTTTATTATATAAATTATATATTATTTAAATTATATTTGTCTCACTAATAATTTATTTTGTAATAAATATTTCTAAACAAAATACACTAATAAATAATTAAAATGAATATTTAAAAATATTATAAATAGCAATAAAAAATAGTTTATTAATTATTAAGTAGTATTTAGCAGTTTAATGGTTTATGTATTTAGGCATTACGGGATTTAGGAGTTTACTGATTTAACTTTATATGCATTTAGTTGGACAACTATAGTTGGAAGAATATTTGGATCTTGTGACCCCTCTGAAA
The DNA here is from genome assembly GCA_029783825.1 of Sapria himalayana. Taxonomy (NCBI): domain Eukaryota; kingdom Viridiplantae; phylum Streptophyta; class Magnoliopsida; order Malpighiales; family Rafflesiaceae; genus Sapria; species Sapria himalayana. The sequence continues at coordinate 298,651 of JAREIK010003015.1, read as the reverse complement.
ATTATAATTGAACCATATTTTTATTAAATTGAATTAATAAAATAAGTAAGAGTGAAATTAAAATTTACATGATTTGTTTAATAACCGGATTCATTATCATCAAGTTCTTGAATTAATTCTTTAAATTCAATAGGTTTGTTTGAGCTTCTCAACAAATTTTGTAGACATATGAGAAATTCAGCTGTAATAGGTGTTAAAGAACTCCTAAATTTATCTAAAGTTCTTTCCCCAGTGCTAAATGTAGATTCGTAGGCCACAGTAAATGCTTGGATAGCAAATACATCCCTTGCTACATTTGCCAAAGAAGGATACCTAACCTCATTTACCTTCCACCAGTTTAGAAGATCAAAATCAATTCTATTTTTTTCAAGTTTGTCCTCCAAGTACCTATCCAACTCTTCCAAAACAACAACTTCTTGTTCTTTCTCCAATTCAACAAAAAAAATCATCAATATAAGTATCACTACCATCAAATAAATCATCATTTCTTTTCAACACAGTAGAAGAGAAATCATCTTCTTTTGATTCATCTTCATTTAAATCTTTATAATCATCCATCATCTCATTTAAATCATTTATAACCTTTTTCACCAAATTTTTTGCCAATTCCTCTCCATAATGCTTAGTGTACTTAACCTTGAGATATTTGAGCTTATATCTAGGATCCAACACTTTCGCTACAAAAAGCATAATATTTGTTGACTGAAGAGAACCCCAATATTTGTTGAATTAATGCCTCATTTTCATACCCATTTCGGACACCATTATATCTCTACTATATTCACAAAGCTCAATTTTTTTTTTCGAAATTTGAATAATCTCAGCAAAATAAACACTAAAGGTAGAATATTATGAACCTGAAAATTTACAAGTTACCTCATAAAAAGTTTTCAAGAAACGAGCCAAAATTATGGCGTTTGTCCAGTCTCTCTCTATTGGAACGTTTGAACCAAACTTTTTCAAATACCTTTTGTCTTTGTCCTCCAACTTATCAAAATCTTTTTGATATTTTATATCAGTTTGTATCATCAAATAAGTTGAATTCCATCTTCTAGGACAATCTAATTGCAATGAAGATCCATATGTCAAGTTTGCTTCTTCATCACATAACTTAAACATATCTAATCTTTTAGGACTGCTTCTTGCATATTTCACCACTCCTCTAATTTTTTGAATAGCACCCTCAACTACTACAATGCCATCTCTGACAATTAAGTTTAGGATATGAGCATAACATCTCATATGAAAATGCTCGCCTCTCAAAGGTACAACACTTTTCTTCACAAGCTTTTTTTTCAATTGTACAACTGCAACATCATTATTTGATGCATTGTCAACAGTAATGCACATCAACTTTTTCAAACCCCATTCATTCATGCATAACTCAATAGCATTTCTAATATTAACTCCACAATGACTTTTAATTACACGAAAGTTCAAATGACTTTTATGCATATTCCATTGCGAATCAATTAAATGAATAGTCAAACATATATAAGACAAATTTTGAATGCTAGTCCAAGTGTCTGTAGTCAATGAAACTCTACAACAATAAGATGATATGCCATCAAATAATTTCTTCTTTTCTTTCACAAACAAAGAAAAACAATCCCTCGGTGTAGAGTGCCTAGATGGAATTTTAAATTGAGGCACACTAACTTGAAACTACTCCTTGAACTCATCCCTCTCAACAAAACAAAAAGGTAATTCATCTTTTATGATCATTTTCACCAAAGCCTCCCTAACTAGTTGTTGATTAAATTGCCGACAAGTTAATTTGTCATCCTCTGAACTAGTACCTTTAGTGAAACATAACAGAGATTGTGACTTGTCTTTACCTTTGTGAGCTTCTATTAATTCTTTTTTGTGTGGAAAATTTCTACAAGTCTCTCTAAAGTATTTCCATAAACCCGAAGTACCTTGATCACTTTTTTGCCAAATATTCTTTCATACACCATATACAAGCCGCCCTACCAGTTTCATTTCCCTCTGAATCAACTAATATCTCATAAGTTTCCAAAACAGCAGACTTATACTTTTTATGAGCTTGAGGTTCAGATGTACCTTGACTTTCTTTTACAATTGGAATTGAAGAACCTGTCGTAACAATTGGAGGGTTCGAGAAAGGATGATGATTGGATTAACCAGTACTTTGATCATTTGAGATGTGATCATCTTCTATTTATTGTATTTTTAATTTACCGCTGGATTGTGCCATATGCATTGCCATTAATTAATATGATATGTTAAGCATGAATACATATAAATATTTCAAACAAGCAAGCTCTACAAAACTAACTATAACACATTCAGCCCACTCATTCGGCCCAACCACAACACCACAACCAATACTCAACAAAACTGACTGAGACACATAATAATAATAATAATTAATCACTCAATTCTCGTCAGAAAAACAAACCAAAAGGCTAGTGGCATGTGAGACACGGTGGAGGCAACCAGAAGTCCGACGGACAAGGGCTGGACCTAACTTAACACGGCTGGAATGGCGCGAGGTGGCCTGGAACTCGTCGGAACAGCAATAGGTGCGTCGGAATTGGATGGGCAGTAGCGGAATTGGTGGCATCTTCATGTTATATATATATATATATATTCCTGGTTCTAGTATCAGTTTTTTAGGATGGGACGGTTCTCGGGATGAATATTGCTTAAGATCCGAAACCGTCCCAAAAGAAAAAATACGTGACGGAACGAGACGGGAAAAGTCAATGTCAACGAATTTTTCTCAGTCTTGATTCTTTCGGGACACGACTTCGGGTCGGGTCGCTAATCTCCAAGTCCCGTGAGCAGCCCTACTAAATGCATATAGTATTAAATCAGTAACTACTAAACCCCGTAATGCCTAAATACATAAACCATTAAATAGCTAAATACTACTTAATAATTAATAAATCTAATTTTTATTGCTATTTTTTATATTTTTAAATATTCATTTTAATTATTTATTAGTGTATTTATTTAGAAATATTTATTACGAAATAAATTATGAGTGGGACAAATATAATTAAAATAATATATTATTTATCTAATAAAAATATACGCTTATAAGAAAGTATAAATAAAAATTTAAATTTATTATCAAGTAATATAAGTTACTTTAATTTTGAATATATTTGGGTTTTGTAAATATTTTATAATTAATATTTATCTTAATATTAATAGTTTATAAATTTAATTTTTGATCATTATTATAATATCTATTAATAAAATTATTTATATTAAGTTTATATGATATATAATTATTAATATTATTATAACAAAATATTGTATTAAAATTTCAAAAAATTTTAAATATTATTATATTTTCAAATGTTATAACCTATGAAAATGATAAAAAATTATAGTAATTTTTTTTGTTATTTTATTTTTTTAAATAAAACCTATAAACCACTAAAAGCCTGAAAACATAAATCGCTAAACTCCTAATGACAAAACCTCTAAATACTTAAATCATTAAACTAGTATATATTAGTATCAGTATAATTTTAAATTTTTATTTTAATTATTTATCAATTTATTTTATAGAAATATAAATAACAAAATAAATTATTAGTGAGACAGATCTAATTTAAATTAAAACGAGTATCCCTAAATAATAAATATTAAATAATAAATCTCATTCTTTTTCATTATAATTTTAAATATTGATTTTAATTATTTATTTGTTTATTATTATATAAATATTAATTACAAAATAAATTGAGTTAGACAAGTATAATTTATATAAATTATTTTTCATCAAAAAATTATTGATAAACTTTTTAAAAGAAAAAAAAATTTCGAAACAAAAAATTATTATATAGTAATATATTTTGCTTTTCTTATGATTCATTTTATGTTTTGTAATTATATTTTAATTGAAATGTATCTTATTAATAATAGATTATTAATTTATTTTTTGATCATTATTAGAATATTTATCTATAAAATTGTTTATATTGAATTTATATGATATATAAATATAATGATTATTATAACTAAATATTGTATTCACATTTAAAAAAAATTAAAAATTATTAAATTTTAATAGGTTATGACCATTGAAAATATGAAAAAATAATAAAAATAAATTTTTTATTATTTTATTTTTTTAATAAAACCTATAAACTACTAAATACATACACAGTTAAATCAGTAACTCCTAAACATCATAATGCCTAAATACATAAACCATTAAACCGCAATATACTACTTAATAATTAATAAATCTAATTTTTATTTCTATTTATTATAATTTTAAATATTCATTTTAATTATTTATTAGTTTATTTTTATAGAAATATTTATTACAAATTAAATTATTAGAGGGACATATATATTTTAATTAATTTATTTTTAATCAAAAAAAATATATGCTTATAAAAGAAGTAAAATTTTAAAATTAAAAATTATTATCCAGTAATATATTTTACTTTAATTTTGAATCAATTTGGGTTTTGTAAATATTTTTTAATTAATATCAATCTTTTTATTAATAGTTTATTAATTTAAATTTTGATTATTATTATATTATCTATTAATAAAATTATTATATTAAATTTATATGATATATAATTATTAATATTATTATAACTAAATATTGTATTCACATTTCAAAAAATTTTAAATATTATTATATATTAAAAGGTTATAACCTATGAAAATGAGAAAAAATTACAAATTTTTTTATTATTATTTTATTGTTTAAATAAAACCTATAAACCACTAAATGCCTAAAAACATAAATTTCTAATTTCCAAAACAACAAAACCTATAAATACATAAACTATTAAACAGGTGTACATTAATAAAAAATCATAAATCTCAATTTAATTTTTATTAAGTATAATTTTAAATTTTTATTTTAATTATTTATCAGTTTATTTTTATTGAAATATTAATTACAAAATAAATTATTAGTGAGACATATCTAATTTAAATAATTTATTTTTCATCAAAAAAAATATATATCCTTATAAAAAGGCAAAATTTTAAAAACAAAAATTTATTATTTAGTAATATATTTTATTTTTACTTTGAATCATTTTAGATTTTGCAATTATATTTTAATTTATATCATTCTTATTAATAATAGTTTATTAATTTGTTATTGATCATTATTATAATATCTATTAATAAAATTATTTATATTGAGTTTACATTATATATAATTATTAAGATTATTATTACTGCATATTATATTCACATTTAAAAAAAATTAAAAATTATTATAATTTCAAAGTGTATAACCTTCAAAAATTAAAAAAAATCAATAAATTAAATTTTTTATTTTTTCATTCTTAAAAAAAAACTATAAATCACTAAAGGCCTAAACACTTAAATAACTAAACTACAAAACCCCTAAATACTTAAACCATTAAACTAGTATATCTGGAATAATTAATAATAAATCTCTATTTTATTTGTATTCATTATAATTTTAAATATTCATTTTAATTATTTATTAGTTTATTTCTATAGAATTATAAATTAAAAATTAAGTATGAGGAAGACAAATATAATTTAAATAATTTACTTTTAATAACAAAAAATATAACTTATAAAAAGAAGCAAAACATCAAAGAAAGTATTATTTGTTATATATTTTACTTAGATTTTGAATAAATTTACGTTTTGCAAATATATTTAAAATAATATCTATATTATTAATAATAGTTTATTAATTTATTTTTTGATCATTAATATAATATATTTCAATATAATTGTTTATATTGAATTTACATGATATATAATTATTAAGATTATCATAACTAAATATAGTATTCACATATAAAAAAAATTTTAAAATTGTTATATTTTCAAAGTTTATAACCTTCAAAAATGAGAAAAAATAACAAAAATAAATTTTTTGTTATATCATTGTTTAAATAATACTTATAACCCATTAAATGCCTAAATACAATAATATCTAAACTCCTAAACCCCGAATCACCTAAATACTTAAACCTTTAAACTCGTAAACCTTAAATATAATTTAAATAATTTATAGAAATATTAATTACAAAATAAATTATGAGTGATACAAATATAATTTAAATAATATATTTTTCATCAAAAAACATATAAGCTCATAAAATGATGCAAAAACTAAAAAAAATTATTATTTAGTAATAAATTTTACTTTGATTTTGAATCATTTTAGGTTTTTAAATTATATTTTAATTTATATATATCATTTTAATAATAGTTTATTAATTTATTTTCTGATAATTGATATAATATCTATCAATAAAATTGTTTATATTTAGTTTATATTATATATAGTTATAATATTTATTATTACTAAATATTGTATTCACATTTTTAAAAAATTTTAAAATTATTATATTTTCAAATGTCATGACTTTTAAAAATTTGAAAATATATCAAAAATAAATTTTTTATTATTTCATTGTTTGAATAAAACCTTTAAACCATTAAATGCCTAAATACTTAAATCAATAACTTCTAAATCTCGAAAACCCTAAATAGACAAAATTTTAAAAAATGTATATCCTAAATAATAAATAATATATCTCATTTTTATTTTTTTCATTATATTTTTAAATATTCATTTTAATTATTTATTTGTTTATTTTTATATAAATATTAATAACAAAATAAATTATAAGTTATAAAAATATAATTTATATAAATTATTTTTCAACAAAAAAATATAGATAAATTTAATAAAAGAACAAAAAAATTAAAAACAAAAAAATATTATATAGTAATATATTTTGCTTTGTTTCTGAATCATTTTAAGTTTTGTAATTATATTTTTATTGATATCTAACTTATTAATAATAGATTATTAATTTATTTTTTGATCATTATTAGAATATTTTTTGATCATTTTGTGTTATGTAAATATATTTTAATTAATATTTATATTATTAATAATAGTTTATTAATTTAATTTTTGATCATTATTATAATATATATCATTAAAATTATTTATATTGAATTTATATGATATATAATTAATAGGATTAATATAATTATACATGGTATTCACATTTCAAAAGATTTTAAAAATTATTTTATTTTTAAAGGTTATAAAATTTGAAAATCTAAAAAAAATCAAAAAAAAAATTTTATTTTTTTATATAAATAAAACCTATATACCACTAAATGCCTAAAAACATAAATTGCTAAACTCCTCAACGACAAAACCCCTAAATAATCGACCCATTTAACTGGTATACCATATTTAATTGTTGGGCAATTGTGCTTCTACGGTAGTGAGATTGAGACACAGAAACATATAAACAACATAAATAATCAATATATATATATCACAATTCAGCAACCATCCATGATAGAATCATAAAACGAGAAATAAACACCAAAAATATTGTGGTTCGCTAGTCGCTCAGTACGACTAGCTAAACCCACCAGAAAATGCTTATGCAATACAGATTAAAGCAACAGAAATGTCTTACAGTATGTAGCACACAGAATAGTCGTGATAAATCACACAGAGAGAAGAGGGAGAGATGATGAACAGTTTAACGGGTCCAAAAACAGCCACCCAAAAATAAAATTACAAAACATTTTAATTTAAAATTTCTTTCGGTTCATTTAACCGGAGCGGGTCGGATCATGAGACTGGTCAGGCTCTGCACCATTTTCGACCAGCTGTCCGATCAGCGAGACCTCCGTTATAGTGCTACTGCTGCATCTCAGGCCTCTTAATATTTCCTTTCCTGCACTTACATGAAAATATTAAAAAAGAAAAAATATTTGGTTATACAAATAGATTATCAAATAATAAATTATATATACATCAATAATAAATCTTAAATCTCATTTTAATTTGTATTCCTTATAATTTTAAATATTCATTTTAAATATTTATTAGTTTATTTTTTATAATAATATTAATTACAAAATAATTAATTAGTCTGACAAATATAATTTTAATAATTTAGTTTTTAATAAAAAAATATAATCATATAAAAAGAAGTAAAAATTTAAAAACAAAAAATTATTATTTAGTAATAAATTTTACTTTGATTTTGAATAATTTTAGATTTTGTAAATATATTTTAATTTATATCTATCATATTAATAATAGTTTATTAAGTTATTTTTTGATAATTGATATCATATCTATCAATAAAATTATTTATAAGTAGTTTAAATTATATATAATTATAATGATTATTATTACTAAATATTTTATTCACATTTTAAAAAAATTATAAAATTATCATATTTTCAAATGTTATGACGTTTGAAAATTTGAAAAATTAATAAAAATAATTTTTTTGTTAATTCATTGTTTAAATAAATCCTATAAACCACTAAATGCCTAAATACTTAAATCAATAACTCCCGAATCTCGAAAACCCTAAATAGCTAATCATTTTTAACCGGTATACCCTAAATAATAAATAATAAATCTCAATATTATTTTTTTAATTATAATTTAAAATATTCATCTTAATTATTTATTCTTTTATTTTTATGTAATTATTAATTACAGAATAAATTTAGTTGGACAAATATAAATTATATAATTATTTTTCATCAAAAAAATTTAGATAAAATTTTTATAAGAAAAAAAATTCAAAAGAAAAACATATTATATAGTAATATATTTTGCTTTATTTCTGAATCATTTTAGGTTTCGTAATTATATTTAAATTGATATCTATCTTATTAATAATAGATTATTAATTTATTCTTTGATCATTATTAGAATATTTACCAATAAAAATATTTATATTGAATTTATATGATATATAAATATAATGAGTATTATAACTATATATAGTATTCACTTTTCAAAAAAATTTAAAAATTATTAAATTTTCAAAGGTTATAACCTTTGAAAATATCAAAAAATAATAAAAATAAATTTTTTGATATTTTTTTTAAATAAGACCTATAAACCACTAAATGCATACACAGTTAAATTAGGAAACTCCTAATCCCCGTAATGCCAAAATACATAAACCATTAAACCGCTATATACTACTTAATAATTAATAAATCTAATTTTTAATTCTATTTATTATAATTTTAAATATTCATTTTATTTATTTATTAGTATATTTTTATAGAAATATTTATTACAAAATAAATTATGAGTACGAAAAATATAGTTTAAAAAATATGTATGCTTATAAAAGAAGTAAAAATTTAAAAATTAAAAATTGTTATCTAGAAATATATTTTACAATTATTTTGAATCAATTTGGGTTTTATAATTATTTTTTAATTAATATCTATCTTAATATCAATAATTTATAAATTTAATTTTGATATTAATTATAATATATATCAATAAAATTGTTTATTGAATCTAAATGATATATAATTATTAATATTATTATAACTAAATATTGTATTCACATTTCAAAAAATTTTAAATATTATTATATTTTCAAAGGTTATAACCTATGAAAATGAGGAAAAATTATAGAAATTTTTTTTGATATTTTATTTTTTTAAATAAAATGTATAAACCACTAAAAGCCTAAAAACATAAATTGCTAAAATCTTAAATGAAAAAACCTCTAAATACTTAAACCATTAAACTGGTATACAATAATAATAAATCATAAATCTCATTTTAAATTTTATACAGTATAATTTTAAATCTTTATTTTAATTATTTATCAGTTTATTTTTATTGAAATATTAATTATAAAAGAAATTATTAGTGAGACAGATCTAATTTATATTAAAATAGTATCCCTAAATAATAAATAATAAATCTCATTTTTTTTCATTATAATTTTAAATATTCATTTTAATTATTTATCTGTTTCTTTATATATAAATATTAATTATAAAATAAATTAAGCTCGACAAATAATTTACATAAATTATTTTTCATCAAAAAATGATATATAAACTTTTTAAAAGAAAAAAAATTTTCAAAACAAAAAATTATTATATAGTAATATATTTTGCTTTGCTTCTGAATCATTTTAGGTTTTGTAATTATATTTTAATTGATATCTATCTTATTAATAATAGATTATTAATTTATTTTTTGATCATTATTAGAATATTTATCAATAAAATTGTTTATATTGAATTTACATGTTATATAATTATAAAGATTATTATAACAAAATATTATATTTAAATTTGAAAATAATTTAAAAATTATTATATTTTTAAAGGTTATCATCTTTGAAAATGAGATAAAATCACAAAAATAAATTTTTTGTTATTTTATTGTTTATATAAAACCTATAAACTACTAAATGCCTAAATACTTAAATCATTAAACTCCTAAACCCCAAAATCCAAAAACCCTTAAATACTTAAACATTTAAACCATCTTTAAAGGTTTAAGTATTTATAAATAATATATAAATATCTATCAATAAATAATAGTTTATTAATTTATTTTTTGATCATTATTATATTTTTATTTATATTTAGTTTATTCATATCTATCAATAAAATTGTTTATTTTTAATTTACATGATATATAATTATTAAGTTTATTATAACTAAATATTGTATTCACATTAAAAAAAAATTTAAAAATTATTATATTTATAAAGGTTATAACATTCAAAATTGATAAAAAATTTGAAAAATAATTTTTTTGTTATTTCATTATTTAAATAAAACATATAAACTACTAAATGCCTAAACACTTAAATCACTAAGCTCCTAAACTCCTAAATACTTAAACCATTATACTGATATTCCTTAAATAATTATTCATAAATCTCATTTTTATTTGTTTTCATTATAATTGTAATATTCGTTTTAATTATTTATTAGTTTATTTTTATAGAAATATTAATTGCAAAATAAAATTATGAATGAGACAAATATAATTTAAATAATTTATCTTCATCAAAAAATTTATAAGCTTATAAAAAGAATCAAAAATTTAAAAATAAAAAATTATTTCTTAGTAATATATTTTACTTTGATTTTAAATCATTTTAGGTTTTGCAAATATATTTTAATTAATATCTATCTTTTTAATAATAGTTTATTAATCTATTTTATGATCAGTATTATAATATCGATCAATAAAATTATTTGTATTGAATTTACATGATATTTAATTTTTATGATTATTATAATTAAATATTGTATTAACATTTGAAAAAAAATTAAAAATTATAATATTTTCAATGGTTAAAACCTTGAAAATGAGAAAAAATCATAAGAATAATTTTATTGTTATTTAATTATTTAAATAAAACCTATAAACCACAAAATACATTAATACTTAAAATACTAAACTCCTAAACCCTGATACTGCTGCACCACACACACATAGCCACGGACCATAGGACACACGTGCACATATTATTGTCCATTTTGGTGTATCATTTAGAGGGGCCATAAGTATGGGCCACCAGCTTGTTTAGGGCCCCACTAGCAAGCCGATATGATAATATCCAGACAACTAACGAGACCAAGCAAAGTGGTCCGGAGTAAACACAAGAGTAGCCAGGAGTGGGTCCCACTAGCCCAATCAGGCAGGATAGAGGGCGACTCAACCATCGCCAAACAGGAGTAGCGGGTAATCCATGATTAATTGGAGAGCCGGCAAAATTCGAAGCATCACCAAGCAGGGCTAGGAAGCAATGGAGTCCAGACCAGCCACATGGGAGCGAAATATTCAAACTTGAAGTTCATGTTTGTAGTCTTATTTGTATTTTGGACTTTGTATACACCATGTACTTGTAGAGACGGATCATGACATACTCACACACACAATCTTGTCTGTTCTCTAAGTAGCATGCAATGAGAGAAACTGGACCCATGACTATCTCTAAGTGGGGCCCACTAATGAATTTTGTAAATACACATTAGGCGATGCTACACTCCCGGGAGCAGAAGACCGATCTTTATAGCATATAATAATTTTACTTGTATTCTAGCATGGTTGTAAGGGTAGATAATTAGACTATGAGATGGACCTCATCACACATGCACACCGATGCATGCATATTTTTTGATATGTTGTCGGTGCAACATACAACCACTTCTTGGAGCTCGAGGTGGAAGCATTCTAACTCAAGAGATACTCTTTTGAGGTTCATTGGAGAGAAAAGAATGTGGAATTCAGAGGTGAGAATGAATTGACAAAGTGCCGTAGATATGGACTTGTGGATTTATGGGTATTCAATTTTACATGTATTCCATTGCATAGCATGACAAAGGAAAACACTTGATGCTGCATGTCGCACACATGCACAATCTTATATTTGCATAGTTTTAATATGGTGCATCATTCAGGTTCCTCCAAAAGGCTTGGACAAATCCGAATGGAAATGACGTAGTACGCATAATGACTAAATGCCAACTCTGAAGTCTGGGAATGCCAGGTGATTTTAGTTGTATTTGTACGCTTGGAATTATTAGGCATTATGTTTTTTTATGTATTTTATGCATAGAATCATTAAGGTGCATAGGATTTGGTGGGCTGACCTAAATTGTCATATTTTTAGTCTCTTTAAGTTGTGTGCCTAAATGATAAATAAAGTGTGTATTTTCCGAAAAAAACAAAAAAAAACCATAAACCCTAAACTTTAAATTTTAAAACTGTAAACCATAAACTATATCCCTAATCCATAAACCCTAAATCCTAAATCTCATGTTTTGCACTTTTATAATCAAATGACTAAGTGTTACATTTAAATTGAAATTCACAACTTTTAGGAATGTCATAGATTTATCTTTTTGTATATGTAACAAAAAGTCTTGACTCAAGGGGTGAGTTATGGATTCAGTCTCTTTCTTGCTTTAGATTATTCTTGCATTAGCAATGATCATTATTGTATATTTTGTCTCTAGAACACAAAATCATATCGATGAGAATATGCCATAACTTGTGTCTCTCTGTTGAACATATTGTTATGGCACTAAGAATGATCATGAATACATATTTAATCACTATAATACTGGGTCACAGTATTGGATATCACCATAGCTTGTGCATTTTATTTTTATATTGCAAAGTCATTGCACTAGGAATGATTGTAACTTTGGACATTCCTCAAGAACAAAAGTCATGACCCTAGAAATAGTTAAAGCTCGAATACTACTCTTTATAACTTTCTATAGCTAAAATTCTTGGGATTGGAAATATCAATATGGATTTTTCCTTTGATTTGTGACCTCAAGTGTCAATAAGAAAAACTAATATTTTGAGCAATGATTAAAACCTTTTATACCTTTGAATATGATTCATTTACACCTTTTTGGCTATTGTAAGCTTGTATACATAACTCATTTAATATAAAAAGAAGAAATGATACTTTTCATATCCATGAGGATATAAAAAAAGGCTTAGACATGCCAATAAAATAAATTTTTTGATTCTTGATTGAAAGAGCGCCGATACTTCTCGCCCTGCTCAAACCGCCCTGGGGCTAGTTTGTTCTAATAGGCTACAAGGTGGTTATTTTTTTAGAGGTGAACTATGTTTTAAAAAAAACTACTTTGAGTGTGTGCATGAGAGATATTTTAGAATAAATTACAATAATCAATATAAATAGCATCCTCAACAACTAGCTATTTCAATACATAGGGGTACAACTTTTGTTTAGTCTGTAAGCGTACATGAGTCAAATTACCTTTGATAGCCCATTGATTCAACATCAAATATGATGAGACATAATAGAGATAAAGTAAAAGCTCCTATTATGTTGGTTAGATCTTTAGCAATCATTCTAGAGTTGAAAGAGGAACAAAATAAATTAATTTAATTATTCAGTATAATTTTAATTTTTATTTTAATTCTTTATCAGTTTATTTTTATAGAAATATTAATTACAAAATAAATTCTTAGTGAGACAGATCTAATTTAAATTAAACTGGTATATCCTAAATAATAAAGAATTAATCTCATTTTTTTCATTTTAATTTTAAGTATTTAAATTTAATTATTTATTTGTTTATTTTTATATAAATATTAATTACAAAATAAATTATGAGTTACACAAATATAATTTATATAAATTATTTTCATCAAAATAATATAGATAAACTTTCTAAAAGAAAAAAAAATTTCAAAACAAAAAATTATTATATAGTAATATATTTTACTTTGCTTCTAAATCATTTTAGGTTTTGTAATTATATTATAATTGATATCTATCTTATTAATAATAGATTATTTATTTATTTTTTGATAATTATTAGAATATTTATCAATAAATTAGTTTATATTGAATTTATATGATATATAAATATAATGATTATTATAACTAAATATTGAATTCACTTTTGAAAAAAATATAAATAATTTTATATTTTCACGGTTATAACCTTTGAAAATATTAAAAAATAATAAAAATATATTTTGTTTTTTTATTTTTTAAATAAAACCTATAAACTACTAAATACATACACAGTTAAATAAGTAAACTTCTAGAACCCGTAATGCCTAAATACATTAACCATTAAACTGATATATAATACATAATAAATAATAAATCTAATTTTTATTTTTATTTATTATAATTTTAAATATTCATTTTAATTATTTAATAGTTTGTTTTTATAGAAATATTTATTACAAAATAAATTCTGAGTGCGACAAATATAATTTAAATAATTTATTTTTAATGGATAATATATATATGCATATAAAAGAAGTAAAAATTTAAAAATTTAAAATTATTATCCAATAATATATTTTACTTTAATTTTGAATCAATTTGGGTTTTGTAAATATTTTTTAATTAATTTTAATCTTTTTATTAATAGTTTATTAATTTAATTTTTGATCATTATTATAATATCTATCAATAAAATTGTTTATATTGAATTTGTATGATATATAATTATTAATATTATTATAACTAAAATATTATATTTACATTTAAATAATTTTAAATATTATTATATTTTCAATGGTTATAACCTATAAAAATGAAAAAAAATTATAAATTTTTTTTATTATTTTATTGTTTAAATAAAACCTATAAACCACTAAATCATAAAAACAAAATTGCTAAATTTTCAAATGACAAAATATCTAAAAACTTAAACCATTAAACTGGTATACATTAATACTAAATCATAAATCTTATTTTAATTTTTATTTAGTATAATTTAAAATTTTTATTTTAATTATTTGTCAGTTTATTTTTATAGAAATATTAATTAAAAAATAAATTATTAGTGAGATAGATATAAATTAAATTAAACCGGTATACCCTAAATAATAATTAATAAATCTCATTTTTTTTCATTATAATTTTAAATATTCATTTTAATTATTTATATGTTTATTTTTATATAAATATTAATTACAAAATAAATTATGAGTTAGACAAATATAATTTATATAAATTATTTTTAATCAAAAAATATAGATACACTTTTTAAAATAAAAAAAAATTCAAAACAAAAAATTATTATATTGTAATATTTTTTGCTTTGCTTTTGAATTATTTTAAGTTTTGTAATTATATTTTAATTGATATCTATCTTATTAATAATAGATTATTTATTTATTTTTTGATCTTTATTAGAATATTTATCAATAAAATTGGTCATATTCAATTTATATGATATATAAGTATAATGATTAATATGACTTAATATTGTATTCACTTTTGAAAAAATTTTAAAAATTATTTTATTTTCCAAGGTTATAACCTTAAAAAATGAGAAAAAATAATAAAAATAAATTTTGTTATTTCATTTTTTAAATAAAACCTATAGATCATTAAATGCTTACTTACTTAAATTAGTAATCTCATAAATCTCGAAACCCCTAAATACATAAACATTTTAACAGCTATATACTACTTAATAAAATATAAATCTCATTTTTATTTCAATTTATTATAATTTTAAATATTCATTTTAATTATTTATAGTTTAATTTTTTAGAAAAATTAATTACAAAAAAATTTTGAGAGAGACAAATATTATTTAAATAATTTATTTTAATAAAAAAAATATAAGCTTATAAAAAGAAGAAAAATTTTAAAAATTAAATATTATTATTTAGTAAAATATTTTGATTTGATTTTGAATTATTTTGTGTTATGTAAATATATTTTAATTAATATTTATATTATTAATAATAGTTTATTAATTTAATTTTTGATCATTATTATAATATTTATCAATAAAATTATTTATATTGAATTTATATGATATATAATTTGTAAAATTTAAATATAATTATACATCGTATTCAAATTTCAAAAAATTTTAAAAATTATTTAATTTTCAAAGCTTATAACCTATGAAAATCAAAAAAATCAAAAAAAGAATTTTAAATTTTTATTATATAAATAAAACCAATAAACCACTAAATGCCTAAAAACATAAATTGTTAAACACCTAAACGACAAAACTCCTAAATAATCAAACCATTAAACCGTTATATCATATATAATAAATCATAAATCTCATTTTAATTTGTATTCATTATAATTTTAAATATTCATTTAATTATTTATTAGTTTATTTTTTTAGAAATATTAATCAGAAAATAAATAATGAGTTAGACATAAAATTTTAATAATTTATTTTTAATCAAAAAAATAAGCTTATATAAAGAAGTAAAAAATTAAAAACAAAAAATTATTATTTAGTAATATATTTTACTTTGATTTTAAATAATTATATATAGGTTTTGTAATTATAATTTAATTGGGATCAATCTTATTAATAATAGTTTATTAATTTATTATTTGATCATTTTTATAATATCGAACAATAAAATTACTTATATTCAATTAAAATGTTTAATAATTATTAAGCTATTATAACTAAATATTATATTTAGATTTGAAAAAAAATTTAAAAATTATTATATTTTCAAAGGTTATAATCTTCAAAAATGATAGAAAATCACAAAAATAATTTTTTATTATTTTATTATTTAAATAAAACTTATAAACCACTAAATGCCTAAACATTTAAATCTCTAGACTCCTAAACTCCAAAACCCCCTAAATACATAAACCTTTAAACCTATATAACCTGAATAATAAATAATAAATCTCATTTTTATTTGTATTAATTATAATTTTAAATATTCATTTTAATTATTTTTTAGTTTATTTTTATAGAAATATTAATTACAAAATAAATAAAGAGAGACAAATATAATTTAAATAAATATATATTTTATGAAAAAAATAAGCTTATAAAAATAAGCAAATTTCAAAAATTTAAAATTTTATTTAGTAATATAATTTACATTGATTTTGAATTATTTTGGGTTCTGCAAATATATTTTAAATAATATCTATCTTATTAATAATAGTTTATTAATTTATTTTTTTATCATTTTTAGAACTATTATAAAATTATTATATTTTTAAGGTCGATAATTTTGAAAATCACAAAAATTCATAAAAATAAATTTTTTATTATTTCATTGATTAAATAAAACCTATAAACACGAAAATGTGTAAACATATAAATCAATAAACTCCTTAACCCCAAAACCACAATAAAACTTATACAATTAAATAGTTATACCCTAAATAATAAATAATAAATCTCATTTTTATTAGTATTCATTATAAATTTAAATATATACTTTAATTATTTATTAGTTTAATTTAATAGAAATATAAATTAAAAAATAAATTATTAGTGAGACAAATATAATTTAAATAATTTATTTTTGATCAAAAAATATATAGGCTTATAAATGGATATAAAAATTAAAAATTAAAAATTAATATTTAGTAAAATATTTCACTTTGATTTTGAGTCATTTTAGGTTTTGAAAATATATTTGAAACAATATTTATCTTATTAATAATTGGTTATTACTTTTTAATGATCATTATTATAATAAATATCAATAAAATAGTATATATTGAATTTATATGATATATAATTATTATGATTATTATAACTACATATTGTATTCAATTTTTAAAAAAAATTTAAAAATTATTATATTTTCAAAGGTTATAAACTTAAAAAATGAGAAAAAATAACAAAAATAAATTTTCTGTTATTTATTTTTTATATAAAACCTATAAACAACTAAATGACTAAATAATAAAATGACTAAGCTCCTAAACCCCGAAGCCCATAAATAATCAAAACATTAAATTAGTATAGTCTAAATAATAAATCATAAATCTTAGTTTTATTAATATTCATTATAATTTTAAATATTCTTTTTAATTATTTATCAGTTTATTTTAATAGAAATATTAATTACAAAATAAATTATTAGTGCGACATATATAATTTAAATAATTTATTTTCCATCAAAAAAATGCTTATTAAAAGATGCAAAATTTTAAAAATAAAAAATTATTATTTAATAATATATCTTATTTGGATTTTGAATCATTTTAGATTTTACAATTATATTTTAATTTATATCATTCTTATAAATACAAGTTTATTAATTTCTTTATTGATCATTATTATAATATCTATCAATAAAATTATTTATATTGAGTTTACATTATATATAATTATTAAGATTATTATAACTTAATATTATATTCAAGTTAAAAAAAATTAAAAATTATTATATCTTCAAAGGTTATAACCTTCAAAAATTAAAAAAAATCAAAAAATTAAATTTTTTGTTTTTTCATTTCTTTAAATAAAAACTATAAATCACTAAAGATCTAAACAATTAAATCACTAAACTCTTAAACCACAAAACACCTAAATACTTAAACCATTAAATCTGTATACCCTGAAAAATAAATAATAAATCTCAATTTTATTTGTATTCATTATAATTTTAAATATTCATTTTAATTATTTATTAGTTTATTATTATAGAATCAAAAATTACAAAATAAATTATGAGTAAGACAAATATAATTTAAATAATTTATAAAAATATTAATTACAAAATAAATTATGAATGATACAAATTTAATTTAAATAATTTATTTTTCATCAAAAAAAAAATATAAGATTATAAAAAGGAGCAAAAACTAAAAAAAAAATTATTATTTAGTAATAAATTTTACTTTGATTTTGAATATTTTTAGGTTTTGCAATTATATTTTAATTTATATCTATCATATTAATAATAGCATATTAATTTATATTTTGATATTTGATTTAATATCTCTCAATAAAATTCTTTATATTTTGTTTAGATTATATATAATTATAATGATTATTATTACAAAATATTGTATTCACATTTTTAAAAAATTTTAAAATTATTATATTTTCAAAGGTTATAAACTTTGAAATTGTGAGAAAATATCAAAAATAATTTTTTTGTTATTTTATTATTTAAATAAATCCTATAAACCACTAAATTCATAAACACTTAAATCAATAACTCCTAATCTCAAAATCCCTAAAAAGATAGTCCTTTTAAACTAGTATACCCTAAATAATAAATAATAAATCTCAATATTATTTTTTTCATTATAATATAAAATATTCATTTTAATTATTTATTCATTTATTTTTATTAAATATTAATAAAAATATAAATTATGTGTTAGACAAATATAATTTATGCAAATTATTTTTCATCAAAAAATATAGATAAACCTATAAAAAGAATAAAAAATTTCAAAATAAAAATTTATTATATAGTAATATATTTTGCTTTCTTTGTGAATCATTTTAGGTTTTGTAATTATATTTTAATTTATATCTATCTTATTAATAAAAGATTATTAATTTATTTTTTGATCATTATTATAATATTTATTAATAAAATTATTTATATTGAATTTATATGAAATATAAATATAATGATTATTATAACTAAATATTGAATTCACTTTTGAACAAAATTTAAAAATTATTATATTTTCAAAGATTATAATCTTTGAAAATATCAAAAAAAATAAAAATAAATTTTATTTTATTTTATTTTTAAAATAAAACCTATAAACCACTAAATGCATACACAATTAAATCAGAAAACTCCTAAACCCCGTAATACCTAAATACATAACCCATTAAACCGCTATATAATACATAATAATTAATAAATCTAATTTTTATTTCTATTTATTATTATTTTAAATATTCATTTTAATTATTTATTAGTTTATTTTTATCGAAATATTTATTACAAAATAAATTATGAGTTCGACATATATAATTTAAATAATTTATTTATAATCAAAAAAGATATATACGCTTATAAAAGAAGTATAATTTATATCATTCTTATAAATACAAGTTTATTAATTTATTTATTGATCATTATTATAATATTTATCAATAAAATTGTTTATATTGAATTTATATGATATATAATTATTAATATTATTATAACTAAATATCTATTCACATTTCAGAAAATCTTAAAATTTATTATATTTTCAAAGGTTATAACCTGTGAAAATTAGAAATATTACAAGTTTTTTTTTGTTATTTTATTGTTTAAATAAAACCTATAAAATACTAAATGTCTAAAAACATAAATCTCTAAACTTTTAAATGTCAAAACCATTAAACTTGTACACATTAATAATAAAATATAAATCTCATTTTAATTCTTATTCAGTATACTTTTAAATTTCTATTTTAGTTATTTATCAGTTTATTTTTATAGAAATATTAATTACAAAATAAATTATTAGTGAGACAGATCTAATTTAAATTAAAATGGTATACCCTAAATAATAAAGAATAAATCTTAATTTTTCTTATAATTTTAAATATTCATTTTATTTATTTATTTGTTTATTTTATTAAAAATATTAATTAAAAATTAAATTATGAGTTAGACAAATATAATTTATATAAATTATTTTTCATCAAAAAAAATATAGATAAACTTATTAAAAGAAAAAAAAATTGAAAACAAAAAATTATTATATAGTAATATAATTTGCTTTGCTTCTGAATTATTATAGGTTTTGTAATTATTTTTTAATTGATATCTATCTTATTAATTATAGATTTTTAATTTATTTTTTAATCATTATTAGAATATTTTTCAATAAAAATATTTATATTGAATTTATCTGATATATAAATATAAATATTATTATAAATAAATATAGTATTCACTTTTGAAACAAATTTTAAAATTATTATATTTTCAAAGATTATAACATTTGAAAATGTCAAAAAACAAAAAAAAAATTATTTTTTTTGTGATTTCATTGTTTAAATAAAACGTATACACAACTAAATGTCTAAGCACTTAAATTATGAGTTAGAATAATTTTTATTTGTTTTCATTATAATTAAAAAAATTAATTTTGATTGTTTAGTTTTTTATTTATATATATATATTAATTATAAAATAAATTATGAGTTAAAAATATAATTTATTAAAAATATTTTTCATCAAAAAATAGATAAGCTTATAAAAATCATAAAAATTTTAAAACTAATAATTATAATTTAGTGATATATTTTGGTTTTCTTTTGAATCATTTTATGTTTTGATATTATATTTTAAAAAATATCAATCTTATTCATAATTGATTTTTAATTTATTTTTTGATAAATTTTTGAATATCTATCAATAAAATTATTTATATTGAAATTATATGATATATAATTTTTATGATTATTATAAATATATATAATATTCACTTTTGAAAAGAAAATTTAAAATTTTTATATTTTTAAAGGTTATAACCTAAAAAAAATTAGAAAAAATAATAAAAATAAATTTTTTGTTATTTTATTTTTAAAATAAAACCTATAGATCATTCAATGCTTACTTACTTAAATCATTAAGCTCATAGACCACGAAACCCCTAAATACATAATCCTTTTAACAGCTATATACTACTTAATAAATAATAAATCTAATTTTTATTTCTATTTATTATAATTTTAAATATACATTTTAATTATTTATAGTTTAATTTTTTAGAAATATTAATTACAAAATTAATTTCGAGTGAGACAAATATTATTTTAATAATTTATTTAAAATCAAAAAATAAATATAAGCTTATAAAAAGAAGTAAAAATTTAAAAACAAAAAATTATCATTTAGTATTATATTTTACTTTGATTTTGAATCATTATAGGTTTTGCATTTATATTTTAATTGTTATCAATCTTATTAATAATTTTTTATTAATTTATTTTTTGATCATAATTATAATATCTATCAATAAAAGTACTTATAATTTTTTATTATTTTATTATTTTATTATTTAAATAAAACTTATAAACCACTAAATGCCTAATCATTTAAATATCTAGACTTTTTAACCCGAAAACCCCCTAAATACATAAACCTTTAAACCTATATAACCTAAATAATAAATAATAATATCATTTTATTTGTATTCATTATAATTTTAAATATTCATTTTAAATATTTTTTAGTTTATTTTTATAGAAATATTAATTACAAAATAAAATGAGTGAGACAATATAATTTAAATAAATTATTTTTTAGGAAAAAAAAAGCTTATAAAAATAAACAAAATTTCAAAAATTTAAAATTTTATTTAGTAATATAATTTACTTTGATTTTGAATTATTTTGGGTTCTGCAAATATATTTTAATTAATATCTATCTTATTAATAATAGTTTATTAATTTATTTTTTGATCATTATTATAGCATATATAAATACATTTTTTTATATTGAATCTACAACAAATATAAATATTAAGATTATTATAACTAAGTATTGTATTCATATTTTAGAATTATTAAAAAATTATTATATTATTAAAGGTTATAACCATTGAAAATCACGAAAATTCATAAGAATAAAGTTTTTGTTATTTCATTGATTAAATAAAACCTATAAACTCCTTAACACCAATACCACAAAAAACTTAAACCATTAAATAGTTATACCCTAAATAATAAATAATAAATCTCTTTTTTATTAGTATTCATTATAAATTTAAATATTCATTTTAATTATTTATCATTTTATTTTTATAGAAATATTAATTACAAAATAAATTATTAGTGAGAAAGATATAATTTAAATAATTTATTTTTCATCAAAAAAAAATACATGCTTATAAAATGTGGCAAAATTTTTAAATTAAAAAATTATTATTTAGTAATATATCTTATTTTTATTTTGAATCATTTTAGATTCTACTATTATATTTTAATTTATATCATTCTTATTAATACTAGTTTATTAATTTATTTATTGATCATTATTATAATATCTATTAATATAATTATTTATATTTAGTTTACATTATATATAATTATTAAGATTATTATAACTAAATATTATATTCACATTTAAAAAAATTTAAAATTATTATATTTTCAAAGTTTACAACCTTCAAAAATTAAAAAAATTCAAAAAATAAAATTTTTTGTTTTTTAATTCTTTAGATAATAACTATAAATCACTAATGGTGTAAACACTTTAATGAAAAAACTCCTAAACCCATAAACACCTAAATACTTAAACCATTAAACGAGAATATCCTGAATAATAAATAATAAATCTCACTTTTATTTGTATTCATTATAATTTTAAATAATTATTTTAATTATTTATTAGTTTATTATTATAGAATTATAAATTACAAAATAAATTATGAGTAAGACAAATTAATTTAAATAATTTATTTATAATAACAATAAAATAAAGTTATAAAAAAAGCAAAACATTAAAAAAATTATTATTAAGTAATATATTTTACTTTGCTTTTGAATAAATTTAGATTTTGCAATTATATTTTAAATAATATCTATCTTATTAATAAGAGTTTATTAATTTATTTATTAATCATTATTATAATATCTAGCAATGTGATTATTTATATTGAATTTAAATGACTTATATTTATGAAGATTATTATAAATAAATATTATGTTTACATTTGAAAAAAATATAAAAATTATTATTTTTTCAAAGGATATAACCTTTAAAAATTAGAAAAAATAAAAAAAATAAATTTTATGTTATATCATTGTTTAAATAAAAGTTATAAACAACTAAATCCTTAAACACTTAAATCTCTAAACTCCTTAACATAAAAGCCCCTAAATACTCAAAACTTTAAACTCGTAAACCTTAATTATAATTTAAATAATTTATTAAAGTATTAATTACAAAATACATTTTGAGTGATCCAAATTTAATTTAAATAATTTATTTTTCATCAAAAAAAAATATAAGCTTATAAAAAGAAGCAAAAACAAAATAAACAAAAATTATTATTTAGTAATAAATTTTACTTTGATTTTGAATAATTTTAGGTTTTGCAATTATATTTTAATTTATATCTATCATGTTAATAATAGCATATTAATTTATTTTTTGATAATTGATTTAGTATCTATCAATAAAATTCTTTATATTTTGTTTATATTATATATAATTATAATGATTATTAGTACAAAATATTGTATTTACATTTTTAAATAATTTTGAAATTATTGTATTTTCAAAGGTGAGAAAATATCAAAAATAATTTTTTTGTTATTTCATTGTTTAAATAAATCCTATAAACCACTAAATGCCTAAACACTTAAATAAATAACTCCTAAATCTCTAAAATCCTAAAAGTATAATCCTTTTAAACTAGTATACCCTAAATAATAAATAATAAATCTCAATATTATTATTTTCATTATAATTTAAAATATTCATTTTAATTATTTATTCGTTTATTTTTATATAAATATTAATTACAAAATAAATTATGATTTAGAAATATATAATTTATATAAATTATTTTTAATCGAGAAATATAGATAAACTTATAAAAAGAATAAAAAATTTCAAAACTAAAATTTATTATATAGTAATATATTTTACTAGCCTTCTGAATCATTTTAGGTTTTATAATTATATTTTAATTGATATCTATCTTATTAATAATTGTTTATTAATTTATTTTTGATCATTATTAGAATATTTATCAATAAAATTATTTATATTGAATTTATATGATATATAAACATAATGATTATTATAACTAAATATTGTATTCACTTTTGAAAAAAATTTACAAAATATTATATTTTCAATGGTTATAACATTTGAAAATATCAAAAAATAAATTTTTTGATATTTTTTTAAATAACACCTATAAACCTCTAAATGCATGCGCAGTTAAATCAGTAAAGTCCTAAACCCCGTAATGCCAAAATACCTAAACCATTAAACCATAATATACTACTTAATAATTACTAAATCTAATTTTTAATTCTATTTATTATAATTTTAAAAATTCATTTTAATTATTTATTAGTTTATTTTTATATAAATATTTATCACAAAATAAATTATGAGTGCGACAAATATAATTTAAAAAATATATATACTTATAAAAGAAGTAAAAATTTCAAAATGAAAAATTGTTATACAGAAATAAATTTTACTATAATTTTGAATCAATTTGGGTTTTCTAATTATTTTTTAATTAATATCTTTCTTAATATCAATAGTTTATAAATTTAATTTTGATCATTATTATAATATATATCAATAAAATTATTTATATTTAATTTATATGATATATAATTAATAATATTATTATAACTAAGTATTGTATTCACATTTCAAAAAATTTTTATTATTATTATATTTTCAAAGGTTATAACCTATGAAAATGAGAAAAAATTATAAAAATTTTGTTTCATATTTTATTTTTTTAAATAAAACATATAAACCACTAAAAGCCTAAAAACATAAATCGCTAAAATCCTAAATGAAAAAACCTCTAAATACTTAATCCATTAAACTGGTATATAACAATAATAAATTATAAATCTCATTTTAAATTTTTTTTAGTATAATTTTAAATTTTTATTTTAAATATTATCTGTTTATTTTTATAGAAATATTAATTACAAAATAAATTATTAGTTAGAAATATCTAATTTAATTTAAATCAGTATCTCAAAATAATAAATAATTAATCTCATTTTTTTTAATTTAATTTTAAATATTCATTTTAATTATAGATTTGTTTATTTTTATAAATATATTAATTACAGAAAAAATTGAGTTAGACAAATATAATGTATATAAATTATTTTTCATTAAAAAAAAATATACAAACTTTTTAAAAGAAAAAAAAATTCAAAACAAAAAATTATTATATAGTAATATATTTTGCTTTGCTTCTGAATCATTTTAGGTTTTGTAATTATACTTTAATGGATATCTATCTTATTAATAATAGATTATTAATTTATTTTTTTATCATTATTAGAATATTTATCAATAAAATTGTTTATATTAATTTACATGATATATAAATAAAATGATTATTATAACTAAATATTATATTTACATTTGAAAATAATTTAAAAATTATTATATTTTTAAAGGTTATCATCTTTGAAAATGAGATAAAATCACAAAAATAAATTTTTTGTTATTTTATTGTTTACATAAAACCTATAAACTACTAAATTCCTAAACGTTTAAATCATTAAACTCTTAAACCCCAAAACCCTTAAATACTTAAACATTTAAACCATCTTTAAAGGTTTAAGTATTTATAAATAATATATAAATATCTATCAATAAATAATAGTTTATTAATTTATTTTTTGATCATTATTATATTTATATTTATATTTAGTTTATTAAAATCTATCAATAAAATTGTTTATTTTTAATTTATATGATATATAATTATTAAGTTTATTATAACTAAATATTGTATTTACATTTGAAAAAAATTTAAAAATTATTATATTTATAAAGGTTATAGCCTTCAAAATTGATAAAAAATTTGAAAAATATTTTTTTTGTTATTTCATTATTTAAATAAAATATATAAACTACTAAATGACTAAACACAGTAAATCACTAAACTCCTAAACTCCTAAATACTTAAACCATTAAACTGGTATACCCTAAATAATTAATCATAAATCTAATTTTTATGCGTATTCATTATAATTTCAATATTCATTTTAATTATTTATTAGTATATTTTTATAGAAATATTAATTGCAAAATAAAATTATGAATGAGACAAATATAATTTAAATAATTTTTCTTCATCAAAAAATTTATAAGCTTATAAAAAGAATCAAAAATTTAAAAATAAAAAATTATTATTTAGTAATATATTTTACTTTGATTTTGAATCGTTTTAGGTTTAGCAAATATATTTTATTTGATATCTATCTTATTAATAATAGTTTATTAATCTTTTTTATGATCAGTATTATAATATCGATCATAAACATTATGTATTTTGAATATACATGATATTTAATTTGTATGATTATTATAATTAAATATTGTATTAACATTTGAAAAAAATTAAAAATTATAATATTTTCAATGGTTATAACCTTGAAAATGAGAAAAAATCATAAAAATATTTTTTTGTTATTTAATTATTTAAATAAAACCTAGAAACCACAAAATACCTAAATACTTAAATTACTAAACTCCTAAACCCTGATACTGCTGCAACACACACATAGTGACGGACCACGGTACATGCGTGCACATATTCTTGTCCATTTTGATGTAGCATTTAGAGGGGCCAACAAATCCTGGAAGCAGCTAGAAGTATGGGTCACCAGCTTGTAGAGGGCCCAACTAGCAAGCCGGGATAATAACATTCAGACAACTGACAAGACCGAGCAAAGTGGTCGGGAGTAAACCCAGGAGTAGCTAGGAGTGGGTCCCACTAGCCCTATCAGGCAGCATAGAGGGCCACTCAATCGCCGCCCAACTGGAGTAGCGGGTAATCCATGATTAATTGGAGAGACGGAAAAATCCGAAGCATCACCAAGCAGGGCCAATAAGCAATGTAGTCCGACCAGCCACACGGGAGCGAAAGATTCAAACTTGTAGTTTATGTTTGTAGTTTTATTTGTATTTTGGACTTTGTATGCACCATGTACTTGTAGAGATGGATCATGACATACTCACATAAAC
The DNA here is from genome assembly GCA_029783825.1 of Sapria himalayana. Lineage (NCBI taxonomy): Eukaryota > Viridiplantae > Streptophyta > Magnoliopsida > Malpighiales > Rafflesiaceae > Sapria > Sapria himalayana. The sequence goes on along the minus strand of JAREIK010003015.1, from coordinate 270,903 downwards.
AATCTTGTCTGTTCTCTATGTAGCATGCAATGGGAGCAACTAGACCCATGAGTATCTTTAGGTGGGGCCCACTAATGCATTTTGTAAATACACATTTGGCGATGCTACACTCCTGGGAGCAAAAGACCCATCGTTATAGCATTTTGTAATTTTACTTGTATTCTAGCTTGGTTGTACAGCGTAGATAATTAGACTATGAGATGGACCTCATCACACATGCACACCGATGCATGCATATTTTTTGATATTTTGTCGGTGCAACATACAGCCACTTCTTGGAGCTCGAGGAGGAAGCGTTCTAACCCAAAAGATACTCTTTTGATGATCATTGGAGCAAAAGAATGTGGAATTCAGAGGTGAGAAAGAATTGACAAAGTGCCAGTAGATATGGACTTGTGGATTTATGGGTATTCAGTTTTACATGTATTCCATTGCATAGCAATGACATAAGCAAACGCTTGATGCTGCATCTCACACACATGCACAATCTTATATTTGCATAGTTTTAATATGGTGCATCATTCAGGTTCCTCCAAAAGGCTTGGACAAATCCGAATGGAAAGGATACAGTGTGTATAATGACTCAAACACTAGAGGTAGAATATTATGAGTCAGAAAATTTACAAGTTACCTCATAAAATGTTTTCAAGAAACGAGACAAAATTTTGGCGTTTGTTCAGTCTCTCTCTGTTGGAACGTTTGAACCAAACTCCTTCAAAAACCTTTTGTCTTTGTCCTCCAACTTATCAAATTATTTTTGATATTTTATATCAGTTTGTAGCATCAAATAAGTTGAATTCCATCTTTTAGGACAATCTAATTGCAATGAAGATCCATATGTCAAGTTTGCTATTTCAACACATAACTTAAACATATCAAATCTTTTTGGACTACTCCTCACATATTTCACCACACCTCTAATTTTTTGAATAAACTCTCAACTACTGCAATGCCATCTTTGACAATTAAGTTTAGGATATGAGCACAACATCTCATATGAAAATGCTCACCTCTCAAAGGTACAACACTTTTCTTCACAAGCCTTTTTTTCAATTGTTCAACCCCAACATAATTATTTGATGCATTGTCAACAGTAATGCACGTCAACTTTCTCAACCCCCATTCTTTAATTCAAAACTCAATAGCATTTCTAATATTAACACCAAAATTACTTTTAATTACACAAAAGTTCAATAGCCTTTTATGCATATTCCTTTGAGAATCAATGAAATGAACAATCAAACATATATAAGACAAATTTTGAATGCTAATCCAAGTGTCTGTAGTCAATGAAAATCTACAACAATGAGATGATATGCTATCAAATAATTTCTTTGTTTCCTTCACAAACAAAGAAAAACAATTTCTCAATATAGAGTACCTAGATGGAATTTTAAATTGAGGCACACTAACTTCACAAAACAAAAATACAATTCATCTTTTATGATCATTTTCACCAAAGCCTCCCTAACTAGTTGTTGATTAAATTGCCAAAAATGTTATTTTGTTATCCTCTGAACTAGTACCTTTAGTGAAACTCAACAAATTTTGTGACTTGTCTTTACCTATGTGAGCTTCTATTAATTCTTTTTTGGGTGGAAATTTCCTACAAGTCTCTCTCATGTATTTCCAAAACCCGAAGTACCTTGATCACTTTTTGCCAATTATTCTTTACTAGACCATATACAAGCTGTCATATGATTCATTTCCTTCTGAATCAACTAATATCTCATAAGTTTCTCAAACAGTAGACTTATACTTTTTATGAGCTTGAGGTTCATATGTACCTTGACTTTATTTTACAATTGGAATTGAAGAACCTGCCGTAACAATAGGAGAGTTCGTGAAGGGATGATGATTGGATTTACCAATACTTTGATCATTTGAGATGTGATCATCTTCAATTTATTGTTTTTTTTCGTTTACCACTGTATTGTGCCATCTGCATTGCCATTAATTAATATGATATGTTAAGCATAAATACATATAAATATTTTAAACAAGTAAGCTCTATAAAACTTAATGTAACACATTTAGCCCACTCATTCGGCCCAACCACAACACCACACCCGATTCTCAATAAAACGGACTGAGACACATAATAATAATTATTAATAACTCAATTCTCATCAGAAAAACAAACCAAAAGGCGGTTGGCATCTAAAACATGGTGGAGGTAACCAGAAGTGCGACGGACAAGGGCTGAACCTAACTGAACACGACTGGAACGGCGTGAGGTGGCCTGGAACTCGTCGGAACAGCAATAGGTGCGTCGGAATTGGATGGGAAGTAGCAGAATTGGTGGAATCTTAATGTTATATATATATATATATTTGCTTCTAGTATCGGTTTTTTAGGATGGGATGGTTCTCGGGATGGTTATTGCTTAAGATCTGGAACCGTCCCAAAAGAAAAAATACGTGACAAAATGGGATGGGATAAGTCAAAGTCAACAGATTTTTCTTAGTCCCGATTCTTTCGGGACAAGACTTTGTGTCGGGTCGCGAATCTCCGAGTCCCATGAGCAGCCCTACTAAATGCATATAAAGTTAAATCAGTAAACTCCTAAACCCCGTAATGCCTAAATACATAAACCATTAAACCGCTAAATACTACTTAATATTTAATAAATCTATTTTTTATTGCTATTTATTATATTTTTAAATATTCATTTTAATTATTTATTAGTGTATTTATTTAGAAATATTTATTACAAAATAAATTATTAGTGGGACAAATATAATTTAAATAATATATTATTTATCTAATAAAAATATATGCTTATAAAAGAAGTATAAATTTAAAAATAAAAAATTATTATCAAGTAATATAACTTACTTTAATTTTGAATCAATTTTGGTTTTGTAAATATTTTTTAATTAATATCTATCTTAATATTAATAGTTTATAAATTTATAATATCTATTATAAATTTATAATATTTTATTAATAGATATTATTATAATATCTATTAATAAAATTATTTATATTGAGTTTAAATTCTATATAATTATTAACTTTATTATTATTGAATATTATATTCACATTAAAAAAAATTAAAAATTATTATAATCTCAAAATTTATAACCTTCAAAAATTAAAAAAAATCAAAAAATTAAATTTTTTATTTTTTAATTCTTTAATTAAAAACTATAAATCACTTAAGGCCTAAACACTTAAATCACTAAACTCCTAAACACCTAAATACTTAAACCATTAAACTAGTATATCCTAAATAATAAATAATAAATCTCTATTTTCTATGTATTCATTATAGTTTATATATTCATTTTAATTATTTATTAGTTTATTTTTATAGAATTATAAATTAGAATAAATTATGAGGAAGACAAATATAATTTAAATAATTTACTTTTAATAAAAAAAATATAAACTTATAAAAAGAAGCAAAACATCAAATAAATAATTATTTAGTAATATATTTTAATTTGATTTTGAATAAATTTACGTTTTGCAAATATATTTTAAATAAACTCTTTCTTATTAATAATAGTTTATTAATTTATTTTTTTATCATTAATATAATATCTATCAATATAATTATTTATATTGAATTTACATGATATATAATTATTAAGATTATCATAACTAAATATAGTATTCACATATAAAAAAAACTTAAAAATTGTTATATTTTCAAAGGTTATAACCTTCAAAAATGATAAAAAATAACAAAAATAAATTTTTTGTTATATCATTGTTTAAATAAAACTTAAAAACCATTAAATGCCTAAAGACATAAATCTCTAAACTCCTAAACCCCTAAGCCCCTAAATACTTATACCTTTAAACTCGTAAACCTTAAAAATAATTTAAATAATATATTGAAATATTAATTACAAAATAAATTATGAGTGATACAAATATAATTTAAATAATTTATTTTTCATCAAATAAATATATACGCTTATAAAAAGAAGCAAAAACGAAAAAACCAAAAACAAAAATTATTATTTAGAAATAAATTTTACATTGTTTTTGAATCATTTTAGGTTTTTTAATTATATTATAATTTATATCTATAATATTAATAAGAGCATATTAATTTATTTTTTGATAATTGATATCATATCTATCAATAAAATTGTTTATATTTAGTTTGTATTATATATAATTAATATGATTATTATTACTAAATATTGTATTCACATTTTTAAAAAAATTTAAAATTATTATATTTTCAAAGGTTATAACCTTTGAAAATGTGAAAAAATATCAAAAATATTTTTATTGTTATTTCATTGTTTAAATAAAACCTATAAACCACTAAATGCCTAAAAACATAAATCACTAAAATCCTAAATGATAAAACCTCTAAATACTTAAACCATTAAACTAGTAAACATTAATAATAATTCATAAATCTCATTTTAATTTTTATTCAGAATAATTTTAAATTTTTATTTTAATTATTTATCAGTTTATTTTTATAGAAATATTAATTACAAAATAAATTATTAGTGAGACAGATCTAATTTAAATTAAAACAGTATCCCTAAATAATAAATAATAAATCTCATTTTTTTTCATTAAAATTTTAAATATTCATTTTAATTATTTATTTATTTGTTTATTTATATATAAATATTAATTACAAAATAAATTGAGCCAGACAAAAATAATTTATATAAATTATTTTTCATCAAAAAATTATATATAACCTTTTTAAAAGAAAAAAAATTTTCAAAACAATAAATTATTATATAGTAATATATTTTGCTTTGCTTCTAAATCATTTTGGGTTTTGTAATTATATTATAATTGATATATATCTTACTAATAATTGATTATTAATTTATATTTTGATCATCATTAGAATATTTATCAATAAATACTTTATATTGAATTTACATGATATATAATTTTAAAGATTATTATAACTAAATATTATATTTACATTTGAAAATAATTTAAAAATTATTATATTTTTAAAGGTTATCATCTTTGTAAATGAGATGAAATCACAAAAAAAAATTTTGTTATTTTATTGTTTATATAAAACCTATAAACTATTAAATTCCTAAACGTTTAAATCATTAAACTCCTAAACCCCAAAACCCTTAAATACTTAAACATTTAAACCATCTTTAAAGGTTTAAGTATTTATAAATAATATATAAATATCTATCAATAAATAATAGTTTATTAAATTATTTTTTGATCATTATTATATTTATATTTATATTTAGTTTATTAAAATCTATCAATAAAATTGTTTATTTTTAATTTACATGATATATAATTATTAGGTTTATTATAACTAATTATTGTATTTACATTTGAAAAAAATTTAAAAATTATTATATTTATAAAGGTTATAGCCTTCAAAATTGATAAAAAATTTGAAAAATATTTTTTTGTTATTTCATTATTTAAATAAAACATATAAACTACTAAATGCCTAGACACTTAAATCACTAAACTGCTAAACTCCTAAATACTTAAACCATTAAACTGGTATACTCTAAATAATTAATAATAAATCTCATTTATATTTGTATTCATTATAATTATTTATTAATTTATTTTTATAGAAATATTAATTGCAAAATAAAATTATGAATGAGACAAATAAAATTTAAAAAAGTTATCTTCATCATAAAAATTATTAAGCTTATAAAAATAATAAAAAAATAAAAAATAAAAAATTATTATTTAGTAAGATATTTTACTTTGATTTTGAATCGTTTTATGTTTTGCAAATATATTTTAATTAATATATATCTTATTAATAATAGTTTATTAATCTATTTTATGATCAGTATTATAATATCGATCAATAAAATTATTTATATTGAATTTACATGATATTTTATTTTTATGATTATTATAATTAAATATTGTTTTACCATTTGAAAAAAAATAAAAAATTATAATATTTTCAATGGTTATAACCTTGAAATGAGAAAATATCATAAAAATATTTTTTTGTTATTTAATTATTAAAATAAAACCTATAAACCACAAAATACCTAAATACTTAAATTACTAAACTCCTTAACCCTGATACTGCTGCACCACACACACATAGCGATGGACCACAGTGCACACGTGCACTTATTCTTGTCCAATTTGGTGTAGCATTTAGAAGGGCCAGCAAGTCCTGGAAGCAGCCAAAAGTATGGGCCACCAGCTTGTAGAGGGCCCCGCTAGCAAGCCGGGATGATAACATCCAGACAACTGATGAGACCAAGCAAAGTGGTCGGAAGTAAACCCAGGAGTAGCTAGGAGTGGGAACCACTAGCCCTATCCGACAGCATAAAGGGCCACCCAACCATCGCCCAACGGGAGTAGTGGGTAATCCGTGATTAATTGGAGAGCCGAAAAAATCTGAACCATCACCAAGCAGGGCCAGTATGCAATGGAGTCCTGACCAGCCACATGGGAGGGAAAGATTCAAACATGTAGTTTATGTTTTTGTCTTATTTGTATTTTGGACTTTGTATGCAACATGTACTTGTAGAGACTGGTCATGAAATACTCACACACACAATATTGTCTGTTCTATATGTAGCATGCAATGAGGGCAATTGAACCCATGAGTATCTCTAAGTGGGGCCCACTAATGAATTTTGTAAATACACATTAAGCGATGCTACACTCCCGGGAGCAGAAGACTCATCTTTATAGCATTTTGTAATTTTACTTGTATTCTAGCTTGGTTGTACGCATAGATAATTAGACTATGAGATGGACCTCATCATACATGCACACTGATGCATGCATATTTTTTGATATTTTGTCGGTGCAACATACAGCCACTTCATGGAGCTCGAAAAGGATGCATTCTAACCCAAGAGATACTCTTTTGAGGATCATTGGAGCAAAAGAATGTGGATTTTAGAGGTGAGAATGAATTGACAAAGTGCCATAGATATGGACATGTGGATTTATGGGTATTCAGTTTTACATGTATTACATTGCATAGCAATGACATAGGCAAATGCTTGATGCTGCATGTCACATACATGCACAATCTTATATTTGCTTAGTTTTAATATGGTGCATCATTCAGGTTCCTCCAAAAGGCTTGGAAAATTAGAACGGAAAGGACGTAATCCGCATAATGACTCAATGCCAACTCTAAAGTCTGGGAATGCCAAGTGATTTTAGTTGTATCCTTATGCTTGGAATTATTAGGCATTATGTTTTTTTATGTATTTTATGCATAAAATCATTAAGGTGCATAAGATTTGGTGGGCTTGCCTAAATTAGTCAGCTTTTTAGCCTCTTGTAAGTTGTGTGCATAAATGATAAATAAAGTGTGTATTTTCAAAAAAAAACAAAAAAAACCTTAAAACCTAAACTTTAAATCCTAAACCGTAAACCATAAACTATAACCCCAACCCATAAACCCTAAATCCTAAATCTCATGTTTTTCACTTTTATAATCAAATGACTAAGTGTTAAAATTAAATTGAAATTCACAACTTTTATGAATGTCACAGATTTATCTTTTTGTATATGTAACACAACGTCATGACTCAAGGGGTGATTTATGGATTCAGTCTCTTTCTTGCATTAGATTATTGTAGCATTAGCAATGGTCATGATTGTATATTTTGTCTCTAGAACACAAAATCATATCGATGAGAAAATGCCATAACTTGTGTTTCTCTGTTGAACATTTTGTTATGGCACTAAGAATGATCATGAATACATATTTAATCACTATAATACTAGGTCACAATATTGGATATGACCATAGCTTGTGCATTTTATCTTTATATTGCAAAGTCATTGCACTAGGAATGATTGTAACTTTGGATATTCCTCAAGAGAAAAAGTCATGACCCTAGAATTAGTTAAAGCTCGAGTACTCTTTATAACTTTCTATAGCTAAAATTCTTGGGATTGGAAATATCACTATGGCTTTTTCCTTTGATTTGTGACCTTGAGTGTCAATATGCAAGACTAATATTTTGAGTAATGATTAAAACATTTTATACATTTGAATATGATTTTTTACACCTTTGTGTGTATTGTGAGCTAGTATACATAACTCATTTAATATAAAAATAAAGAAATGATACTTTACATATCCATGAGGATATAAAAAAAGGCCATGACATGCCAATAAAATAAATTTTTTGATTCTTGATTGAAAGAGAGCCCATACTTCTTGCCCTGCTCAAACCACCCTCGATCTAGTTTGTTCTAATAAGCAACAAGGTCGTTATTTTTTTAGAGGTGAACTATGTTTTAAAAAAATTGCTTTGAGTGTGTGCATGAGAGATATTTTAGAAGAAATTACAATAATCAATATAAATAGCATCCTCAACAACTAGCTATTTCAACACATAGGGGTAAAACTTTGGTTTAGTCTGTTAGCATAAATGAGTCAAATTACCTTTGATAGCCCAGTGATTCAACATCAAATATGATGAGACATAATAGAGATAAAGGTAAAGCTCCTATTATTTTAGTTAGAACTTTAGCAAACATTCTAGAGTTGAGAGAGGAAAAAAATAAATTATTTAATTATTCAGTATAATTTTAATTTTTATTTTAATTAATTATCAGTTTATTTTTATAGAAATATTAATTACAAAATAAATTATTAGTGAGATAGATCTAATTTAAATTAAACCGGTATATCCTAAATAATAAAGAATAAATCTCATCTTTTCCATTTTTATTTTAAATATTCAAATTTACTTATTTATTTGTTTATTTTTATATAAATATTAATTACAAAATAAATTATGAGTTATGCAAATATAATTTATATAAATTATTTTTCATCAAAATAATATATATAAACTTTTTAAAATAAAAAAAAATTTCAAAACAAAAAATTATTATATAGTAAGATATTTTGCTTTGCATCTAAATCATTTTAGGTTTTTTAAATATATTTTAATTGATATCTATCTCATTAATAATAGATTATTAATTTATTTTTTCATCATTATTAGAATATTTATCAATAAAAATATTTATATTGAATTTATATGATATATAAATATAATGATTATTATAACTAAATATTGTATTCACTTTTGAAAAAAATTTTAAAATTATTATATTTTCAAAGGTTATAAACTTTGAAAATGTTAAAAAATAAAAAAAAATAAATTTTTTGTTATTTCATTTTGTAAATAAAACCTATAGATCATTAAATGCTTACTTACTTAAATCAGTAAGCTCATAAATCCCGAAACCCCTAAATACATAAAACTTTTAATAGCTATATACTACTTAATAAATAATAATTCTTATTTTTATTTCTATTTATTATAATTTTAAATATTAATTTTAATTATTTATAGTTTAATTTTTTAGAAAAATTTATTACAAAATAAATTTCTAGTGAGACAAATATTATTTAAATAATTTATTTTAATAAAAAAAATATAAGCTTATAAAAAGAAGGAAAATTATAAAAATTAAATATTAGTATTTAGTAATATATATTGATTTGATTTTGAATCATTTTGTGTTATGTAAATATATTTTAATTAATATTTATATTATTAATAATAGTTTATTAATTTAATTTTTGATAATTATTATAATATCTATCATTAAAATTATTTATATTAAATTTATATGATATATTAATAGTAAGATTAATATAATTATACATGGTATTCACATTTCAAAAAATTTTAAAAATTATTTTATTTTCAAAGGTTATAACCTTTGAAAATCAGAAAAAATCAAAAATAGAATTTTAAATTTTTATTATATAAATAAAACCTATAAACCACTAAATAATCAAACCATTAAACCAGCCTACCATATATAATAAATCATAAATCTCATTTTAATTTGTATTCATTATAATTTTAAATATTCATTTTAATTATTTATTAGTTCATTTTTTAGAAAAATATCAATCACAAAATAAATAATGAGTGAGACAAATATAATTTTAATAATTTATTTTTAATCAAAAAAAATAAGCTTATATAAAGAAGTAAAATTTAAAAACATAAAATTATTATTTAGTAATATATTTTACTTTGATTTTGAATCATTATATATAGGTTTTGCAATTATATTTTAATTGCGATCAATCTTATTAATAATAGTTTATTAATTTATTATTTGATCATTTTTATAATATCGAACAAAAAAATTATTTATATGCAATTAAAATGTCTTATAATTATTAAGTTATTATAACTAAATATTATATTTATATTTAATAAAAATTAAAAATTATTATATTTTCAAAGGATATAACCATTAAAAATGATAAAAAATCACAAAGATTATTTTTAAATATTTTTATTATTTATTTATTTAAATAAAACTTATAAACCACTAAATGACTAAACATTTAAATCTCTAGACTCCTAAACCCCAAAACCCCCTAAATACTTAAACCATTAAACCTATATAACCTAAATAATAAATAAGAAATCTCATTTTTATTTGTATTCATTATAATTTTAAATATTCATTTTAAATATTTTTTAGTTTATTTTTATAGAAATATTAATTACAAAATAAAAATGAGAGAGACAGATATAAATTAAATAAATTATTTTTTATGAAAAAAATAAGCTTATAAAAATAAACAAAATTTCAAAAATTTAAAATTTTATTTAGTAATATAATTTACTTTGATTTTGAATTATTTTGGGTTCTACAAATATATTTTAATTAATATCTATCTTATTAATAATAGTTTATTAATTTATTTTATGATCATTATTATAATATATATAAATACATTTTTTTATTGAATCTAAAACAAATATAAATATTAAGATTATTATAACTAAGTATTGTATTCATATTTTAGAATTATTAAAAAATTATTATATTTTTAAAGGTTATAACCATTGAAAATCACGAAAATTCATAAAAATAAATTTTTTGTTATTTCATTGATTAAATAAAACCTATAAACATGAAAATGTGTGAACATATAAATCAATAAACTCATTAACCCCAAAACCACAAACAACTTAAACAATTAAATAGTTATACCCTAAATAATAAATCATAAATCTCATTTTTTTAGTATTCATTATAATTTTAAATATACATTTTAATTATTTATTAGTTTTATTTTATAGAAATATAAATTAAAAAATAGATTATTAGTTATACAAATATAATTTAAATAATTTATTTTTCATCAAAAAATATATAGGCTTATAAATGGATACAAAAATTTAAAAATTTAAAATTTATATTTATTAAAATATTTCACTTTGATTTTGTGTCATTTTAGGTTTTGCAAATATATTTTAAATAATATTTTATCTTATTAATAATTGGTTATTACTTCTTTATGATCATTATTATAATAAATATCAATAAAATAGTTTATATTGAATTTATATTATATATAATTATTAAGTTTATTATAACTTCATATTGTATTCACTTTTCAAAAAAAAAATTTAAAATTATTATATTTTCGAAGGTTATAACCTTCGAAAATAAGAAAAAATAACAAAAATAATTTTTATTTTATTTTATTTTTTATATAAAACCTACAAACCAGTAAATGACTAAATACTAAAATGACTAAACTCCTAAACCCCTAAGCCCATAAATAGTTAAAACATTAAATTAGTATAGTCTAAATAATAAATCATAAATTTCAGGTTTATTAGTATTCATTATAATTTTAAATATTCATTTTAATTATTTATCAGTTTATTTTTATAGAAATATTAATTACAAAATAAATTATTAGTGCGACATATATAATTTAAATAATTTATTTTTCATCAAAATAAATGCTAATAAAAAGAGGCACAATTTTAAAATTTAAAAATTATTATTTAATAATATATCTTATTTTGATTTTTAATCATTTTAGATTATACAATTATATTTTAATTTATATCAATTTTATAAATACAAATTTATTAATTTATTTATTGATCATTATTATAATATCCATCAATAAAATTATTTATATTGAGTTTACATTATATAAAATTAAAATTATTATATTTTGAAATGTTACAACCCTCAAAAATTAAAAAAAATCAAAAAATTAAATTTTTTGTTTTTTCATTCTTTAAATAAAAACTATAAATCACTAAAGGTCTAAACAATTAAATCACTAAACTGCTAAACCACAAGACACCTAAATACTTAAACCATTAAAGTGGTATATCCTGAATAATAAATAATAAATCTCAATTTTAATTGTATTCTTTATAATTTTAAATATTCATTTTAATTATTTAGTAGTTTATTATTATAGAATTATAAATTACAAAATAAATTATGAGTAAGACAAATATAATTTGAATAATTTATTTTTAATAAAAAAAATATAAACTTATAAAAAAAGCAAAACATTAAAAAAAATTATTATTTAGTAATATATTTTACTTTGATTTGAATAAATTTAGATTTTGCAAATACTATTTAAATAATAACTATTTTTTAATAATAATAGTTTATTAATTTATTTTTTGATCATAATTATAATATCTAGCAATATAATTATTTATATTGAATTTAAATGAATTATAATTATGAAGATTATTATAAATAAATATAATATTTACATTTGAAAAAAATTTTAAAATTATTATATTTTCATAAGATATAATCTTCAAAAATTTAAAAAAAAGAATAAAAATAAATTTTTTGCTATATCATTGTTTAAATAAAACTTATAGACCACTAAATGCCTTAACACTTAAACATCTAAACTCCTAAACACAAAAACCCCTAAATACTTAAACCTTTAAACTCGTAAACCTTAAATATAATTTAAATAATTTATTAAAATATTATTTACAAAATAAATTATGAGTGATACAAATATAATTTAAATAATTTAATTTTCATCAAAAAAATATATAAGCTTATAAAAATAAGTAAAAACTAAAAAACAAAAATTTTTATTTAGTAATAAATTATACTTGGATTTTGAATAATTTTAGGTTTTGCAATTATATTTTAATTTATATCCATCATAATAATAATAACATATTAATTTATTTTTTGATAATTGATATTATATCTATCAATAAAATTGTTTATATTTAGTTTATATTATATATAATTATAATGATTATTATTACTAAATATTGTATTCACATTTTTAAAAAATTTTAAAATTATTATATCGTCAAAGGTTATAATATTTGAAAATGTGAAACAAAATCAAAAATAATTTTTTTGTTATTTCATTGTTTAAAAAAATAAAATAAACCATTAAATGCCTAAAAATATAAATTGCTAAAGTCCTAAACGACAAAACATCTAAATACTTAAATTATTAAACTGGTATACATTAATAATAATTCAAAATCTCATTTAAATTTTTATTCAATATAATTTTATATTTTTATTTTAATTATTTATCAGTTTATTGATTATTGAAATTTTAATAAGAAAATAAATTATTAGTTAGACAAATATAATTTAAATTAAACCGATATAACTTAAAAAATAAAGAATAAATCTCATTTTTTTTCATTATAATTTTAAATATTCATTTTAATTATTTATTTGTTTATTTTTTATATAAATATTAATTAAAAATAAATTATGAGTTAGAAAAATATAATTTATATGTAATAAAATATTATTAATTTATTTTTTGATCATTATTAGAATATTTATCTATGATATTATTTATTAGTTTATTTATATCTAAATTTTTATTACAAAATAAATTGTGAGTGTGACAAATATAATTTAAATAATTTATTTTTAATAAAAAAAATATATACGCTTATAGAAGAAGTAAAAATTTAAAAATTAAAAATTATTATCCAATAATATTTTTTACTTTAATTTTGAATCAATTTGGGTTTTGTAAATATTTTTTAATTTATATCTATCTTATTATTAATAGTTTATTAATTTAATTTTTGATCATTATTATAATATCTATGAATAAAATTGTTTATATTTAATTTATATGATATATAATTATTAATATTATTATAATTAAATATTGTATTCACATTTCAAAAAATTTTAAACATTAATTTATTTTTACTGGTTATAACCTTAGAAAATCAGAAAAAATCTAAAATTTTTTTTTATTTTTATTATATAAATAAAACCTATAAAACACTTAATGCCTAAAAACATAAATTGATAAACTCCTAAATGACAAAACTCCTAAATAATCAAGCCATTAAACCACTATACCACATATAATAAATCATAAATCTCATTTTAATTTGTATTGATTATAATTTAAATATTCATTTTAATTTTTTAAAAGTTTATTTTTTATAGAAATATTAATTACAAAATAAATAATGAGTTAGACAAATATAATTATAATAATTTATTTATAATCAAAAAAAGATATAAGCTTATAAAAAGAAGTATAATTTTAATTACAAAAAAGTATTATTTAGTAATATATTTTACTTTGATTTTGAATCATTATATATAGGTTTTGCAATTATATTTTAATTGCTATCAATCTTATTAATAAAAGTTTATTAATTTATTATTTGATCATTTTTATATTATATAACAATAAAATTATTTATATTCAATTTAAATGTCTTATAATTATTAAGATTATTTTATGATCTTAATAAAACTTATAAACCACTAAATGCCAAAAATTTAAATCTCTAGACTCCTAAACCCCAAAACCCCCTAAAGAGTTAAACCATTAAACCTATATAACCTAAATAATAAATAATAAATCTCATTTTTATTTATATTCATTATAATTTTAAATATTCATTTTAATTATTTTTTAGTTTATTTTTATATAAATATTAATTACAAATTAAATAATGAGTGAGACATATATAATTTAAATAAATTATTTTTTATGAAAGAAAAATAAGATTATTAAAATAAACAAAATTTCAAAAATTTAAAATTTTATTTAGTAATATAATATACTTTGATTTTGAATTATTTTGGTTTCTACAAATATATTTTAATTAATATCTATCTTATTAATAATAGTTAATTATTTTATTTTTTGATCATTATAATAATATATATTAATTAATTTTTTTATATTGAATTTACAACAAATATAATTTTTAAGATTATTATAAATAAGTATTGTATTCATATTTTATAACTATTAAAAAATTATCATATTTTTAAAGGTTATAACATTTGAAAATCACGAAAATTCATAGAAATAATTTTTTTTTATTTCTTTGATTAAATAAAACCTATAAACACCTAATTGTGTAAACATATAAATCAATAAACTCATTAACCCCAAAACCACAAAAAACTTAAACAATTAAATAATTATACCTTAAATAATAAATCATAATCTCATTTTTATTAGTATTCATTATAATTTTAAATATACATTTTAATTATTTGTTAGTTTATTTTTATAGAAATATAAATTAAAAAATAAATTATTAGTGAGACAAATATAATTTAAATATTTTATTTTTCATCAAAAATAAAATATTTCTAAAATGACTAAACTCCAAAACCCAGAAGCCCATAAATACTTAAAACATTAAATTAGTATAGTCCAAATAATAAATCATAAATCTAATTTTTATTAGTATTCACTCTAATTTTAAATATTCACTTTAATTATTTATCTGTTTATTTTAATAGAAATATTAATTACAAAATAATTTATTAATGCGACATATATAGTTTAAATAATTTAATTTTCATTAAAAAAATGCTGATAAAAAAATGAAAATTTTTAAAAATAAATAATTATTATATAGTAATATAGCTTACTTTGATTTTGAATCATTTTAGATTTTACAATTATATTTTAATTTATATCATTCTTATAAATACTCGTTTATTAATTTATTTATTAATCATTATTATACTATTTATCAATAAAATTATTTATTTTTAGTTTACATTATATATAATTATTAAAATTATTATAACTAAATATTATATTCATATTTAAAAAAGATTAAAAATTATTATTTTTTCATAGGGTATAACCATCAAAAATTAAAAAAAATCAAAAAATTAAATTTTTTGTTTTTTCATTCGTTAAATAAAAACTATAAATCACTAAAGGTCTAAACAATTAAATCACTAAACTTCTATACGACAAAACACCTAAATACTTAAACCATTAAACCGATATATCCTGAATAATAAATAATAAATCTTAATTTTATTTGTATTCATTATAATATTAAATATTCATTTTAATTATTTATTAGTTTATTATTATAGAATTATAAATTACAAAATAAATTATGAGTAAAACAAATATAATTTAAATAATGTAATTTTAATAACAAAAAAATAAACTTATAAAAAAAGCAAAACATTAAAAAATTATAATTTAGTAATATATTTTACTTTGATTTGAATAAATTTAGATTTTACGAATACTTTTTAAATAATATCTATTTATTTAATAATAGTTTATTAATTTATTTTTTGATCATTATTATAATATCTAGCAATGTAATTATTTATATTGAATTTAAATCACTTATATTTATAAAAATAATTATAAATAAATATTATATTTACATTTGAAAAAAATTTAAAAATTAATATATTTTCAAAGGATATAACATTCGAAAATTAGAAAAAATAAAAAAAATAAATTTTATGTTATATCATTGTTTAAATAAACCTTATAAACCACTAAATCCCTAAACACTTAAATCTCTAAACTCCTTAACACAAAAGCCCCTAAATACTTAAACCTTTAAACTCATAAACCTTAATTATAATTTAAATAATTTATTAAAATATTAATTATAAAATAAATTATGAGTGATACAAATTTAATTTAAATAATTTAATTTTCATAAAAAAAAATATTTAAGCTTATAAAAAGAAGCAAAAACTAAAAAACAAAAATTATGATTTAGAAACAAATTTTACTTTATTTTTGAATAATTTTAGGTTTTGCAATTATATTTTAATTTATATATATCATATTAATAATAGCATATTAATTTATCTTTTGATAATTGATTTAATATCTATCAATAAAATTTTTTATATTTTTTAGATTATATATAATTATAATGATTATTATTACAAATATTGTATTCACATTTTTAAAAAATTTTAAAATTATTATATTTTCAAAGGTAACATTTGAAAATGTGAGAAAATATCAAAAATAATTTTTTTGTTATTTCATTGTTTAAATAAATCCTATAACCAACTAAATGCCTAAACATTTAAATTAATAACTCCTAAATCTCTAAAACCCTAAATAATAAATAATAAATCTCAATATTATTTTATTCATTATAATTTAAATTTTCATTTTAATTATTTATTCGTTTATTTTTATTAAATATTAATAACAATATAAATTATGAGTTAGACAAATATAATCTATATAAATAATTTTTCATCAAAAAATATAGATAAACTTATTAATAATCTATTATTAATAAGATAGATATCAATTAAAATATAAATACAATACCTAAAATGATTCAAAAGCAAAGCAAAATATATTACTAAACAATAATTTTTTGTTTTGAAATTTTTTTTTTCTTTTAAAAAGTTTATCTATAATTTTTTGATGAAAAATAATTTATATAAATTATATTTGTGTAACTCATAAATTATCTTGTAATTAATATTTATATTAAAATAAACAAATAAAAAATTAAAATGCATATTTAAAATTATAATTAAAAAATGAGATTTATTATTTATTATTTAGGGTATACCAGTCTAATTTAAATTAGATCTATCCCACTAATAATTTATTTTGTATTTAATATTTCTATAAAAATAAACTAAAAATTAATTAAAATAATAATTTAAAATTATACTTAATAAAAATTAAAATGATATTTATGAATTATTATTAATGTATACTAGTTTAATGGTTTAAGTATTTAGAGGTTTTGTATATTAGGAGTTTAGCGATTTAGGTTTTTAGGCATTTAGTGGTTTATAGGTTTTATTTTATCAATAAAATATCAAAAAAAAATTTGTAATTTTTTCTCAATCTCATAGGTTATAAGCTTTGAAAATATAATAATATTTAAAATTTTTGAAATGTGAAAACAATATTTAGTTATAATAATATTAGTAATTATATATGATATAAATTCAATATAAATAATTTTATTGATAGATATTATAATAATGATCAAAAATTAAATTAATAAACTATTAATAATAAGATATATATTAATTAAAAAATATTTACAAAACCAAATTGATTCAAAATTAAAGTAAAATATATTACTGGATAATAATTTTTAATTTTTAAATTTTTACTTCTTTTATAAGCGTATATATTTCTTTTAATTAAAAATAAATTATTTAAATTATATTTGTCGTACTCATAATTTATTTTATAAAAAATATTTCTATAAAAATAAACTAATAAATAATTAAAATAAATATTAAAAACTATAATAAATAGAAATTAAAATTAGATTTATTAATTATTGTGTATTTTATAGCAATTTAATGGTTTATGTATTTAGGTATTACAGGGTTTAGGTGTTTTGTGATTTTATTGTGTATGCATTTAGTGGTTTATAGGTTTTATTTAAAAAATAAAATAACAAAACATTTATTTTTATTATTTTTTGATATTTTCAATGGTTATAACCTTTGATAATATAATAATTTTTAAATTATTTTCAAAAGTGAATTCAATATTTAGTTATAATAATCATTATATTTATATATCATATAAATTCAATATAAACAATTTTAGTGATAAATATTTTAATAATGATCAAAAAATAAATTAATAAAAATATTATTAATAAGATAGATATCAATTAAAATATAATTACAAAACATAAAATGATTCATAAGCAAAAAATATATATATTACTATATAATATTTTTTTGTTTTGAATTTTTTTTATTTTAAAAAGTTTATCTATATTTATTTGATTAAAAATTATATACATAAATTATATTTGTCTAACTCATAATTTATTTTTTAATTAGTATTTATATAAAAATAAAAAATTAAGAATTAAAATGAATATTTAATATTATAATAAAAAAATTATATTTATCATTTATTATTTAGGGTATACCGGTTTAATTTAAGTTATATCTGTCTCACTAATAATTTAATTTGTAATTAATATTTTTATAAAAATAAACTGATAAATAATTAAAATATAAATTTAAAATTATACTGGATAAAAATTAAAATGAGATTTATGATTTATTATTAATGTATATTAGTTTAATGGTTTAAGTATTTTGAGGTTTTGTCATTTAGGAGTTTAGCAATTTATCATTTTAGGCATTTAGTGATTTATAAGTTTTATTTAAACAATAAAATAAGTAAAAAAACTTGTAATTTTTGGTCATTTTCAAATGTTATAACCTTTGAAAATTTAATAATATTTAAAATTTTTTGAAATTTGAATACAATATCTAGTTATAATAATTTTAATAATTCTATATCATTTAAAATAAATATAAACAATTTTATTAATAGATATTATAATAATGATCAAAAATTAAATTAATAAACTATTTATAATAAGAAAGATATTAATTAAAAAATATTTACAAAACCTAAATTGATTAAAAATTAAAGTAAAATATATTAGTTGATAATAATTTTTAATTTTTAATAATATTTCTTTTTATACTTCTTTTAAAAGCGTATATATATTTTTTGATTAAAAATAAATTATTTAAATTTATGTGTCGCACTCATAATTTATTTTGTAATAAAAATTTCTATAAAAATATACTAATAAATAATTAAAATGAATATTTAAAATTATAATAAATTGAAATAAAAATTCAATTTATTAATTATTAAGTAGTATATAGCAGTTTAATGGTTTATGTATTTAGGCATTACGGGGTTTAGGAGTTTACTGATATAACTGTGTATGCATTTAGTGGTTTATAGGTTTTATTTTAAAAATAAAATAACAAAAAATTTATTTTTATTATTTTTTCATATATCCAAAGGTTATAACCTTTGGAAATATGATAATTTTTAAATTTTTTTAAAAAGTGAATTTAATATTTAGTTATAATAATCATTATATTTATATATCATATAAATTCAATATAAACAATTTTATTGACGAATATTCTAATAATGATCAAAAAAAAATTAATAAACAATTATTAATAAGATAGATATTAATTAAAATAAAATTACAAAACTTAAAATAATTCAAAAGCAAAGAAAAATATATTACTATATAATAATTTTTTGTTTTTAATTTTTTTTATTTTAATAAGTTTATCTATATTTTTTTTATGAAAAATAATTTATCTAAATTATATTTTTCTAACACATAATTTATTTTAAAATTAATATTTATATATAAATAAATAAAAAAATAATTAAAATGAAGATTTAAAATTATAATAAAAAAATGAGATTTATTATTTATTATTTATTATTTATGGATACAGGTTTAAATTAAATTATATCCGTCTCCCTAATAATTTATTTTGTAATTAATAGTTCTATAAATATAAACTAATAAATAAATAAAATTTAATTTAAAATTATACTGAATAAAAATTAAAATGAGATTTAAGATTTATTATTAATGTATACCAGTTTAATAGTTTAAGTATTTAGAGGTTTTGTCGTCAGAAGTTTAGTGATTTATGTTTTTAGGCTTTTAGTGGTTTATAGGTTTTATATAAAAAAATAAAATAATAAAAAAATTTTCTATAATTTGTTATCATTTTCATTGGTTATAACCTTTGAAAATATAATAATATTTTTAATTTCTTGAAATGTGAATACAATATATAGTCATAATAATATTAATTATTATATATCATAAAAATTCAATATAAACAATTTTATTGATAGATATTATAATAATGATCAAAAATTAAATTAATAAACTATTAATAATAAGATTAATATTAATTAAAAAATATTTACAAAACCCAAATTGATTCAAAATTAAAGTAAAAAATATTACTGGATAATAATTTTTAATTTTTAAATTTTTACTTCTTTTATAAGCG
Source organism: Sapria himalayana (assembly GCA_029783825.1). Classification (NCBI taxonomy): domain Eukaryota; kingdom Viridiplantae; phylum Streptophyta; class Magnoliopsida; order Malpighiales; family Rafflesiaceae; genus Sapria; species Sapria himalayana. The sequence continues at coordinate 250,035 of JAREIK010003015.1, read as the reverse complement.
TATATATGTTTTTTGATTAAAAATAAATTATTTAAATTATATTTGTCACCCTCATAATTTATTTTGTAATAAATATTTCTATAAAAATAAACTTATAAATAATTAAAATGAATATTTAAAATAATAATAAATTGAAATAAAAATTAGATTTCTTAATTATTAAGTAGAATATAGCGGTTTAATGGTTTATGTATTTAGGCATTACGTGCCTTGGGAGTTTACTTATTTTACTGTGTATGCATTTAATGGTTTATAGGTTTTATTTAAAAATTAAAATAACAAAATATTTATATTTATTATTTTTTGATATTTTCAAAGGTTATAACCTTTGAAAATATAATAATTTTTAAATTTTTTTCAAATGTGAATTAAATATTTAGTTATAATAATCATTATATTTATATATCATATAAATTTAATATAAACAATATTATTAATAATCTATTATTAATAAGATAGATATCAATTAAAATATAATAAATTAAAATGATTTAGAAGAAATCAAAATATATTACTATATAATAATTTGTTGTTTTGAAATTTTTTTTTCTTTTAAAAATTTTATCCATATTTTTTTGTTGAAAATTAATTTTTATAAATTATATTTGTCTAACTCATAATTTATTTTTTAATTAATATTTATATAAAAATAAACAAATAAATAATTAAAATGAATATTTAAAATTATAATGAAAATAATAATATTGAGTTTTATTCTTTATTATTTTAGTTATACTAGTCTAATTTAAATTAGATATGTCTTACTAATAATTTATTTTGTAATTAATATTTCTATAAAAATAAACTGATAAATAATTAAAATAAAAATTTAAAATTATAATGAATAAAAATTAAAATGAGATTTATGAATTATTATTATTGTATACCAGTTTAATATTTTAAGTATTTAGAGGTTTTTACGTTTATGACTTTAGTGATTTATGTTTTTAGTCATTTAGTGGTTTATAGGTTTTATTTAAACAATAAATAACAAAAAAATTATTTTTGATATTTTTTCACATTTTCAACGGTTATAACCTTTGAAAATATAATAATTTTAAAAATTTTTAAAAATGTGAATACAATATTTAGTAATAATACTCATTATAATTATATATAATATAAACTAAATAAAAAATAAATATAAACAATTTTATTGATAGATATGATATCAATTATCAAAAAATAAATTAATATGTTATTATTAATATTATAGATATAAATCAAAATATAATTTCAAAACATAAAAATATTCAAAATCCAAGTAAATTTATTACTAAATAATAATTTTTTTTAGTTTTTGCTTCTTTTTATAAGCTTATTTTTTTTGGATGAAAAATAAATTATTTTAATTATATTTGTATCACTCATAATTTATTTTGTAATTAATATTTCAATAAATTATTTAAATTATATTTAAGGTTTACAAGTTTAAATTTTTAAGTATTTAGGGGCTTTTGTGTTTAGGAGTTTAGAGGTTTAAGTGTTTAAACATTTGGTGGTTTATAAGTTTTATTAATACAATGATATAACAAAAAAAAAATTTTATTATTTTTTTTTAATTTTTGAAGGTTATAACCTTTGAAAATATAATAACTTTTAAATTTTTTTCAAATGTAAATATAATATTTAGTTATAATAATCTTAATAATTATAAGTCATTTAAATACAATATAAATAATTACATTGCTAGATATTATAATAATGATCAAAAAAAATGTAATAAACTATTATTAATAAGATAGATATTATTTAAAAATTATTTGAAAAATCTAAATTTATTCAAAATCAAAGTAAAATATATTATTTAATAATAAATTTTTTAATGTTTTGCTTTTTTATAACTTTATATTTTTGTTATTATAAATAAATTATTTAAATTAATTTGTGTTACTCATAATTTATTTTGTAATTTATAATTATATAATAATAAACTAATAACTAATTAAAATAATTATTTAAAATTATAATGAATAGAAATAAAATTGAGATTTATTCTTTATTATTCAGAATATACAGGTTTACTGGTTTAAGTATTTAGGTGTTTTTGGGTTTAGGAGTTTTGTGATTTAAGTGTTTAGAAATTTAGTGATTTATAGTTATTATCTAAAGAATTAAAAATAAAAAATTTAATTTTTTAAATTTTTTTATTTTTGAAAGTTGTAACCTTTGAAAATATAATAATTTTTAATTTGTTTAAATGTGAATATAATATTTAGTTATAATAATCTTAATAATTATATATAAAGTAAACTAAATATAAATAATTTTATTAATAGATATTATAATAATGAGCAATAAATAAATTAATAAACTAGTATTAATAAGAATGATATAAATTAAAATATAATTGTAGAATCTAAAATGATTCAAAATCAAAATAAGATATAGTACTAAATAATAATTTTTTTTTTAAAAATTTTTGCCTCATTTTATAAGTATATATATTTTTTTGATGAAAAATAAATTATTTAAATTATAACTATCTCACTAATAATTTATTTTGTAATTAATATTTCTATAAAAATAAACTATTAAATAATTAAAATGAATATTTAAAATTATAATGAATACTAATAAAAATGAGATTTATTATTTATTATATAGTGTATACTAATTTAAATGCTTATGTATTTATGAACTTCGGGGTTTAGGAGTTTAGTCATTAAGAATTTAGGTATTTTGTGGTTTATAGATTTTATTTAATAAATCTAATAACAAAAAATTTATTTTTTTATTTTTTCTTATTTTCAAAGGTTATAACCTTTGAAAACTTAATAATTTTAAAATTTTTTTAAAATATGAAAATATTATTTTGTTATAATAATCTAAATAATTATATATTATGTAAATTCAATATAAATAATTTTTTTATAGATATTATGATGACGATAATAAAATAAATTAATAAACTATTATTAATAAGATAGATATTAAATAAAATTTATTTGTAAAACCAAAAATGATTCAAAATCAAAGTAAATATATTAATAAGATATAGATTAAATAAAACTATTATTAATAAGATACAATATACAGGTTTAAAAGATTATATATTTAGGAGTTTTGGGATTTTAGAATTTAGTGATTTAAGTGTTTAGAAATTTAGTAGTTTATAGGTTTTATTTAAAAAATAAAATAACAAAAAAATTTTTTATGTTATTCGTTCTCATTTTTGAAGTATATAACCTTTGAAAATATAACAATTTTTAAATTTTTTTTAAATGTGAATACTATATTTAGTTATTATAATCTTAATAATTATATATCATGTAAATTCAATATAAACAATTATATTGATAAATATTATAATAATGATCATACAAAAGATTAATAAACAATTATTAATAAGATAAATATTGTATAAAATATATTTATAAAACCTAAAATGATTCAAAATCAAAGTGAAATATTTTACGAAATATTAATTTTAAATTTTTAAATTTTTGTATCCATTTATAAGCTTATATATTTTTTGATAAAAAAAATTATTTAAATTATATTTGTCTAGCTATTAATTTATTTTTTATTTTATATTTCTATAAAAATAAACTAATAAATAATTAAAATATTTATATAAAATTATAATGAATACTAATAAAAATGAGATTTATGATTTTTTATTTAGGGTATACCTATTTAATCGTTTAAGTTTATTGTGGTTTTGGGGTTACTGAGTTTATTGATTTATATGTTTACACATTTACTGTTTATTTATTGATTTATAGGTTTTATTTAATCAATGAAATAACAAAAAATTTATTTTTATGAATTTTCGTGATTTTCAAAGGTTTTAAACTTTGAAAATATAATAATTTTTTAATAGTTCTAAAATTTAAATACAATAGTTTGTTATAATAATCTTAAATATTATATTTGATGTAAATTCAATATAAAAAATTTTATTAATATATATTATTTTGATGATCAAAAAATAAATTAATAAACTATTATTAATAAAATAGACATTAATTAAAATATATTTGCAGAACACATAATAATTCAAAATCAAAGTAAATTATATTACTAAATAAAATTTTAAATTTTTGAAATTTCGTTTATTTTTATAAGCTTATATTTTTTTTCTTAAAAAATAATTTATTTAAATTATATGTCTCACTCATTATTTATATTGTAATTAATATTTCTATAAAAATAAACTAAAAAATTAATTAAAATGAATATTTAAAATTATCATGAATACAAATAAAAATGAGATTTATTATTTGTTATTTAGGTTATATAGGGTTAATGGTTTAAGTATTTAGGGGGTTTTGGGGTTTAGAAGTCTAGAGATTTAAATGTTTAGGCATTTAGTGGTTTATAAGTTTTATTTTAATAATAAAATAAAAAAAAATATTTTTGTCATTTTTATCATTTTTGAAGGTTATAACCTTTGAAAATATAATAATTTTTTAATTTTTTTCAAATGTAAATATAATATTAAGTTATAATAATCTTAATAATTATAAGACATTTAAATTAACTATAAGTAATTTTATTGTTAGATATTATAAAATTGATCAAATAATAAATTAATAAACTATTCTTAATAAGATTGATCGCAATTAAAATATAATTGCAAAACCTATATATAATGATTCAAAATCAAAGTAAAATATATTAATAAATAATAATTTTTTGTTTTTAAAATTTTTACTTGTTTTTATATGCTGGTAATTCTTTTTTGATTAAAAATAAATTATTAAAATTATAGTTGTATCGCTCAGTATTTATTTTGTGATTAATATTTCTATAAAAAATAAACTAATAAATAATTAAAATGAATATTTAAAATTATAATGAATACAAATTAAATGAGATTTATGATTTATTATATGTGGTATACCGGTTTAATGTTTTAATTATTTAGGAGTTTTGTCCTTTAGGAGTTTATCAATTTATGTTTTTAGGTATTTAGTGGTTTATAAGTTTTATTTATATAATAAAAATAAAAAAAAATTTAGATTTTTTTTTATTTTCAAAGGTTATAACCTTTGATTATAAAATAATTTATAAAATTTTTTGAAAAGTGAATACTATGTATAATTATATTAATCTATTTAATTATATATCATATAAATTCAATATAAACAATTTTAATGATAGATATTATAATAATGATCAAAAATTAAATTAATAAACTATTATTAAGAATATAAATATTAATAAAAATATATTTACATAACACAAAATGATTCAAAATCAAATCAATATATATTACTAAATAATAATATTTAATTTTTAAATTTGTCCTTCTTTTTATAAGCTTATATTTTTTTTGATTAAAAATAAATTATTTAAATAATATGTCTTACTCTAAATTTATTTTGTAATTAATTTTTCTAAATAATTAAACTATAAATAATTAAAATGAATATTTAAAATTATAATAACTAGAAATAAAAATGAGATTTATTATTTATTAAGTAGTATATAGCTATTAAAAGGTTTATGTATTCAGGGGTTTCGGGGACTTTGAGCTTACTAATTTAAGTATGTAAGCATTTAATGATCTATAGGTTTTATTTTAAAAATGAAATAACAAAAAATTTATTTTTATTATTTGTTCTGATTTTTTAAGGTTCTAACCTTTGAAAATATAATAATTTTTATATGTCTTTTCAAAAGTAAATACAATATATATTTATAATAATCATAATAATTATATATCATACAAATTTAATATAAACAATTTTATTGATAGATATTTTAATAATTATCAAAAAATAAATTAAAAATCTATTATGAATAAAATTGATAATACTTAAAATATAATATCAAAACCTAAAATGATTCAAAATCAAAGCAAAATATATTACTAAATAATAATTATTTGTTTTTAAATTTTTATTCTTTTTATAAGTTTATCAATTTTTTGATGAAAAAAAATTTTTATAAATTATATTTTTAACTCAATTTATTTTATAATTAATTCATATATAAAAATAAAAAACTAAACAATCAAAATGAATTTTTAAAATATAATGAAAACAAATAAAAATGAAATTTATTAATTATTATTTAGGGTATACAGATTTAAAGGATTATCTATATAGAGGTATCGAAATTTTGTAGTTTAGTGATTTTAATGCTTTGGCATTTAATGGTGTATAGGTTTTATTTAAACAATAGAATAACAAAGAAAAAATATTTTTTTTATTTTTTCACATTTTCAAAGGTTATAACCTTTGAAAATGTGATAATTTTAAAGTTTTTTTCAAAAGTGAATACAATATTTAGTTATAATAATCATTATATTTATATATCATATAAATTCAATATAAACATTTTTATTGATAAATTTTCTAATAATGATGAAAAAATAACTTAATAATCTATTATTAATAAGATAGATATCAATTAAAATATAATTACAAAGCATATAATGATTCAGAAGCAAAGCAAAATATATTACTATACAATAATTTTTTGTTTTGAAATTTTTTTTTCTTTTAAAACGTTTATATATAATTTATTGATGAAAAATAATTAATATAAATTATATTTGTGTAACTCAAATTATTATTTAATTAATATTTATATAAAAATAAACAAATAAATAATTAAAATGAATATTTAAAATTATAATTTAAAAAATGAGATTTATAATTTATTATTTAGGCTATACCGGTCTAATTTAAATTAGATATGTCTTGCTAATAATTTCTCTTGTATTTAATCTTTCTATAAAAATAAACTGAAAATTAATTAAAATAAATATATAAAATTATTACTAAATAAAAATGAAATTGATATCTATGATTTATTATTAATGTATACTAGTTTAATGGTTTAAGTATTTAAAAGTTTTGTCTTTTAGTAGTTTAGTGATTTAGGTTTTTAGGCATTTAGTAGTTTATAGGTTTTATTTATTCAATAAAATAACTAAAAAAAATTTGTAATTTTTTATCATTTTCATATGTTATAACCTTTGAAAATATAATAATATTTAAAATTTTTTGAAATGTGAATACAATATTTAGTTATAATAATATTAGTAATTATATATGATATAAATTCAATATAAATAATTTTATTGATAGATATTATATTAATGATAAAAAATTAAATTAATAAATAACTAATAATAAGATAGATATGAATTAAAAAATTATTTAAAAAACCCATTTTGATTCAAAATTAAATTAAAATATATTATTGGATAATACTTTTTAATTTTTAAATATTTACTTCTTTTATTAGCGTATATATATTTTTTTGATTAAAAATAAATTATTTAAATTATATTTGTCGCATTCATACACTATTTTGTAATAAATATTTCTATAAAAATAAACAAATAAATAATTAAAATGAATATTTAAAATTATAATAAATAGAAATAAAAATTAGATTTATTAATTATTAAGTAGTATATTGCAGTTTAATGGTTTATGTATTTAGGCATTATGAGGTTTAGGAGTTTTCTGATTTAACTGTGTATGCATTTAGTAGTTTATAGGTTTTATTAAAATAATAAAATAATAAAAAATTATTTTTATTATTTTTTCATATTTTTAAAGGTTATAACCTTTGAAAATATAATAATTTTTAAATTTTTTTTAAATGTGAATACAATATTTAGTTATAATAATCATTATATTTATATATCATATAAATTCAAAATAAATAATTTTATTGATAAATATTCTAATAATGATCAAAAAATAAATTAATAATTTATTATTAATAAGATAGATATCAATTAAAATATAATTACAAAACCTAAAATGATTTAGAAGAAAAGCAAAATATATTACTATATAATAATTTTTGTTTTGAAGTTTTTTTTTCTTTTAAAAAGTTTATCTATAATTTTTTGATGAAAAATAATGTATATAAATTATATTTGTCTAACTCAATTTATTTTGTAATTAATATTTATATATAAATAAACAAATAAATAATTAACATAAATATTTAAAATTATAATGAAAAAAAATGAGATTTATTTTTTATTATTTAGGGATACCGATTTAATTTAAATTAGATCTATCTCTCTAATAATTTATTTTTTAATTAATATTTCTATAAAATAAATTGATAAATTATTAAAATACAAATTTAAAATTATACTGAATAAAAATTAAAATGAGATTTATGATTTATTATTAATGTATACCAGTTTAATTATTTAAGTATTTAGAGGTTTTGTCGTTATGAGTTTAGTGATTTATGTTTTTAGGCTTTTAGTGGTTTATAGGTTTTATTAAAAAAAAATAAAATAACAAAAAAATTTCTATAATTTTTTATCATTTTCATAGGTTATAACTTTTGAAAATATAATAATATTTACAATTTTTTGAAATGTGAATACAATATTTAGTTTTAATAATATTAATAATTATATATCATATAAATTCAATATAAACAATTTTATTGATAGATAATATAATAATGATCAAAAATTAAATTAATAAACTATTAATAAAAAGATAGATATTAATTAAAAAATATTTACAAAACCCAAATTGATTCAAAATTAAAGTAAAATATATTACTGGATAATAATTTTTATTTTTTAAATTTCTACTTCTTTTTAAGCGTATATTTTTTTTATTAAAAATAAATTAGTGTGCCTCAATTTAAAATTCCATCTAGGCACTCTATATTGAGGGATTGTTTTTCTTTGTTTATGAAGGAAAAAAATAAATTATTTGATAGCATATCATCTCATTGTTATAGAATTTCATTGACTACCAACACTTGGACTAGCATTCAAAATTTCTCTTATATATGTTTGACTGTCCATTTCATTGATTCTCAAAGGAATATGCATAAAAGGCTTATAAACTTTTGTGTAATTAAAAGTCATTCTGGAGTTAATATTAGAAATGCTATTGAATTTTGCATGAATGAATGGGGTTTGAGAAAGTTGATGTTCATTACTGTTGATAATGAATCAAATAATGAAGTCGCAATTGAACAATTGAAAAAAAGGCTTGTGAAGAAAAGTGTTGTACCTTTGAGAGGCGAGCAATTTCATATGAGATGTTGTGCTCATATCCTAAACTTAATTTTCAGAGATGGAATTGCAGTAGTTGAGGGTGCTATTCAAAAAATTATAGGTGTGGTGAAATATGCGAGGACCAGTCCTAAAAGATTAGATATGTTTAAGTTATGTGTTGAAGAAGCAAACTTGACATATAGATCTTCATTGCAATTAGATTGTCCTACAAGATGGAATTCAACTTATTTGATTCTACAAACTGATATAAAATATCAAAAAGAATTTGATAGGTTGGTTGACAAAGACAAAAGGTTTTTGAAAGAGTTTGGTTCAAATGTTCCAACTGAGAGAGACTGAACAAACGCCAAAATTTTGGCTCGTTTCTTGAAAATATTTTATGAGATAACTAGTAAATTTTCTGGCTCATAATATTCTACCTCTAGTGTTTATTTTCTTGAGATTATTCGAATTTCGAAAAAAAATTTAGCTTTGTGAATATAGTGCAGATACAATGGTGTCTGAAATGGGTATGAAAATGAGGTATAAATTCAACAAATATGGGGGTTCTCTTCAGTCAACAAATATTTGATTTTTATAGCTGGTAGTGTTGGATCCTAGATATAAGCTCAAATATCTCAAGGTTAAGTACACTTAGCATTATGGAAAGGAATTGGCAAAAAATTTGGTGAAAAAGTTTATAAATGCTTTAAATGAGATGATGGATGATTATAAAGATTTAAATGAAGATGAATCAAAAGAAGTTGATTTCTCTTCTACTGTGTTGAAGATAAATGATGATTTCTTTGATGGTAGTGATACTTGTTGATGATTTTTTTTTGTTGAATTGGAGAAAGAACAAGAAGTTGCAGCTTTGGAAGAGTTGGATAGCTACTTGGAGGACAAACTTGATAAAAAAGAATTGATTTTGATCTTATAAAATGGTGGAAGGTAAATGAGGTTAGGTATCCTTCTTTGGAAAATGTCGCAAGGGATGTATTTGCTATCCAAGCATCTACTTTGGCCTATAGATCTACATTTAGCACTGGGGGGAGAACTTTAGATAAATTTAGGAGTACTTTAACACCTATTACAACTGAAGTTCTCATATGTCAATAAGATTGGTTGAGATGCTCAAACAAACCTATTGAAATTGAAGAATTAGTTCAAGACATTGATGATAATAAATCAGGTTAGTATACAAATCTTGTAAATTTTAATTTCACTTTTACTTATTTTATTCATTCAATTTAATAAAATTATGGTTCAATTACAATTTTCAGAGGGGTCTCAAGATCCAAATATTCTTCCAACTATAGTTGGCCAACTAAATTTGGAATGGGTGTATTAAATTTTATAAGGTAATATTTTGTTTTTTTATTACTCTTTCATCTTAGAAATTTTTGTCTACATGATTAACACGTTTTCATCTTTGGTTGTCCTTCTATAGTGGAGGAAGAAAAGGGTGGAGTTGTGGAAGAGATAATTAATTGGGTTCGGATTTTCATTGCTGATCCGGGATGGACCTTTGAAATGATTATTATCATGGTTGTTATTAGTTGTATTTTTTTTGTTATATTACGCTGTCTACTTTTTGCAATTAATTAAGTAGTAATTGATGCTACCAATGGTTGTGGTCATATTAAGCTATTCCTTAATATTTTAAGTATTTGTTTAAAAAATGTAGTATTATGCTATTATGATTAACTTTCACTTAGCTAAATAAAGCCAACTTGTGATAAAACAAATAACCAAATTAAGCACACAACTCGGTCCCGTTCTATTTATCATTTCTATCCTTTTCTACACATCAAAGCTTTTGACAAGTAATGGAACTCATTTGCGGTATTCAACCTATTTGACAAAATAAAATTGGCCCAATTTGAGTTTGAAAGATACATAACTAAGGAAAGATAAATGATCTTTGAACTGTGGGAAGGGACTGGAGATTTGTAATCCCCATTCCGTTTCATGAGCACCCCTAGCATTTAGTGGTTTATTGGTTTTATTTTAAAAATAAAATAACAAAAAATTAATATAACCTTTGAAACTATAAAATTTTTAAATTTTTTTTAAATGTGAATACTATATTTAGTTATGATAATCTTGATAATTATATATCATGTAAATTCAATATAAACAATTATATCGATATATACTATAATAATGATCATACAAAAGATAAATAAATAAAAATTAATAAATTAAATATTGTTTAAAATATATTTACAAACCCTTAAAAAATTCTAAATCAAAGTGATATATTTTACTAAATATTAATTTTAAATTTTTGAATTTTTGTATCCATTTAAAAGCTTATAAATTTTTTGATGAAAAATAAATTATTTAAATTATATTTGTCTCACTATTAATTTATTTTCTAATTTATATTTCTATAAAAATAAACTAATAAATAATTAAAATGTATATATAAAATTATAATGAATACTAATAAAAATGAGATTTATTATTTATTATTTAGGGTATTTATTAAGATTATTATAACTAAATATTATATTTACATTTGAAAAAAATTTAGAAATTTTTACATTTTCAAAGGTTATAACCTTCAAAAATTAGAAAACAAAATAAAAATAAATTTTTTGTTATATCATTTTTTTAAATAAAACTTATAGACCACTAAATGCCTAAACATTTAAATCTATAAACTCCTAAACACAAAAGCCCATAAATACTTAAAACTGTAAACTCGTAAACCTTAAATATAATTTAAATAATTTATTTTTCATCAAAAAAAATATAAGCTTATAAAAAGAAGCAAAAACTAAAAAACAAAAATTATTATTTGGTAATAAATTTTACTTTGAATTTAAATAATTTTAGCTTTTGAAATTATATTTTAATTTATATCTATCATATTAATAATAGCATATTAATTTATTTTTTGATAATTGATATCATATCTATCAATAAAATTGTTTATATTTAGTTTATATTATATAAAATTATAATGATTTTTATTACTAAATATTGTATTCACATTTTTAAAAAAAATTAAATTATTATATTTTGAAAGTTTTTAACCTTTGAAAATGTGAGAAAATATCAAAAATAATTTTTTTGTTATTTCATTGTTTAAATAAATCCTATAAACTACTAAATGCCTAAACACTTAAGTCAATAACTCTGAAATCTAGAAAACCCTAAATAGATAATCCTTTTAAACTAGTATACCCTAAATAATAAATCTCAAAATTATTTTTTTCATTATAATTTTAAATATTCATTTTAATTATTTATTTGTTTATTTTTATATAAATATTAATTAAAATATAAATTATGAGGTTGACAAATATAATTTATGTAATTTATTTTTCATCAAAAAACATATAGATAAACTTTTTAAAAAAAAAAATTAAAAAGAAAAAATTATTATATAGTAATATAATTTGCTTTGCTTCTGAATCATTATAGCTTTTGTAATTATATTTTAATTGATATCTATCTTATTAATAAAAGATTATTAATTTATTTTTTGATCATTATTAGAATATTTATCAATAATATTGTTTATATTGAATTTATATGTTATATAAATATAATGATTATTATAACTAAATATTAAATTCACATTTGAAAAAAAATTAAAAATTATTGTATTTTAAAAGGTTATAACCTTTGAAAATATAAAACAATAATAAAAATAAATATTTTGTTATTTTAATTTTTAAATAAAACCTATAAACCACTAAATGCATACACATTTAAATCAGTAAACTTCTAAAGCTCGTAATGCCTAAATACATAAACCATTAAACCGCTATATACTACTTAATAAATAAGAAATCTAATTTTTATTTCGATTTATTATAATTTTAAATATTCATTTTAATTATTTATTAGTTTATTTTTATATAAATTTTTATTACAAAATAAATTATGAGTGCGACAAATAAAATTTTAAAAATTTATTTTTAATAAAAATAAAATATATGCTTATAAAAGAAGTAAAAATTTAAAAATTTAAAATTATTATCTAATAATATTTTTACTTTAATTTTGAATCAATTTGGGTTATGTAAATATTTTTTAATTAATATCTATCTTATTATTAATAGTTTATTAATTTAATTTTTGATCATTATTATAAGATCTATCAATAAAATTGTTAATATTGAATTTATATGATATATAATTATTAAAATTATTATAACTAAATATTGTATTCACATTTCAAAAAATTTTAAATATTATTATATTTTCAAAGGTTATAATCTATGAAAATTACAAAAAATTACAACATTTTTTTTGTTATTTTATTGTTTAAATAAAACCTATAAACCACTAAATACCTAAAAATATGAATCGCTAAACACTTATACGACAAAACCTCTAAATACTTAAACAATTAAATTGATATACATTAATAACAAATCATAAATCTCATTTTAATTTTTATTCAGTATAATTTTAAATTTATATTTTAATTATTTATCAGTTTATTTTTATAAAAATTTTAATTACAAAATAAATTATTAGTGAGATAGATATAATTTAAATTAAACCGGTATACCCTAAATAATAAATAATAAATCTCATTTTTTTCAATATAATTTTAAATATTCATTTTAATTATTTATTTATTTATTTTTATAAAAATATTAATTAAAAAATAAATTATGAGTTGGACAAATATAATTTATATAAATTATTTTTAATCAAAAAAATATAGATAATCTTTTTAAAAAAAAATTACAAAACAAAAAATTATTATATAGGAATATATTTTGGTTTGCTTGTGAATTATTTTATGTTTTGTAATTATATTTTAATTGATATCTATCTTATTAATAATAGATTATTAATTTATTTTTTCATCATTATTAGAAAATTAATCAATAAAATTGTTTATATTGAATTTATATGATATATAAATATAATGATTATTATAACTAAATATTGAATTAAATTTTGAAAAAAATTTAAAAATTATTATATTTTCAAAGGTTATAACCTTTGAAAATATCAAAAATTAATAAAAATAAATTTTTTGTTATTTTATTTTTTAAATAAAACCTATAAACCACTAAATACATACACAATTAAATCATTATACTTCTAAACCCCGTAATGCCTAAATACATAAACCATTAAACCTCTATATAATACATAATAATTAATAAATCTAATTTTTATTTCTATTTATTATAATTTTAAATATTCATTTAATTATTTATTAGTTTATTTTTATAAAAATATTTATTACAAAATAAATTATGAGTAAGACAAATATAATTTAAATAATTTATTTTTAATCAAAAATTATATATACGTTTATAAAAGAAGTAAAATTTAAAATTAAAAATTATCTATCAATAAAGCTTTTTATATTAAGTTTACATTATATATAATTATTAAGATTATTATAACTAATTAATATATTCACATTTAAAAAAAAATTAAAAATTATTATATTTTCAAAGGTTATAATCTTCAAAAATTAAAAAAAATCAAAAAATTAAATTTTTTGTTTTTTCATTCTTTAAATAAAAACTATAAATCACTAAAGGTCTAAACAATTAAATCACTAAACTCCTAAACCACAAAACACCTAAATACATAAAAAATTAAACCTGTATATCCTGAATAATAAAAAATAAATCTCACTTTTATTTGTATTCATTATAATTTTAAATATTCATTTTAATTATTTTTTAGTTTATTTTTATAGAATTATAAATTACAAAATATATTATGATGAATACAAATATAATTTAAATAATGTACTTTTAAGAACAAAAAATATAAACTTATAAAAAGAAGCAAAACATCAAAAACATTATTATTTAGTAATTTATTTTACTTTGATTTTGAATAAATTTAGGTTTTGCAAATATATTTTAAATGATATCTATCTTATTTATAATAGTTTATTAATTTATTTTTTGATCATTAATATAATATCTATCAATATAATTGTTTATATTGAATTTATATGATATATAATTATTAATATTATCATAACTAAATATAGTATTCACATTTTAAAAAAATTTAAAAATTGTTATATTTTCAAAGGTTAAAATCTTAAAAAATGAGAGAAAATAACAAAAAATAAATTTTTTGTTATATTATTGTTTAAATAAAACTTATAAACCATTAAATACCTAAACACATATATTTTAAAATTTTAAACCCCGAAGCCCCAAATTACTTAAACCTTTAAACTCGTAAACGCTTAAATATAATTTAAAAAATTTATTGAAATATTAATTCCAAAATAAATTATGAGTGAAACAAATATAATTTAAATAATTTATTTTTTATAAAAAAAAATATAATCTTATAAAATGAGGCAAAAACTAAAAAACAAAAATTATTATTTAGTATTAAATTTACTTTGATTTTTAATCATTTTAGTTTTTGTAATTAAATTTTAATTTATATCTATCATATTAATAATAGTTTATTAATTTATTTTTTGATAATTGATATAATATCAATCAGAAAAATTGTTTATATTTAGTTTATATTATATATTGTGATAATAATTATTATTAATAAATATTGTATTCACATTTTTAAAAAATTTTAAATTATTATATTTTCAAAGGTTATAATCTTTGAAAATTTGAAAAAATATCAAAAATAATTTATTTGTTATTTCATTGTTTAAATAAAACCTATAAACCACTAAATGCCTAAATACTTAAATGAATAACTTCTAAATCTCGAAAACCCTAAATAGATTTTTTTAATCAGATATATCCTAAATAATAAACAATAGATCTCATTTTTATTTTTTAATTATAATTTTAAATATTCATTTTAATTATTTATTTGTTTATTTTTATATAAATATTTTGCTATCCTTCTGAATCATTTTAGATTTTGTAATTATATTTCAATTGTTATCTATCTTATTAATAATCATTTATTAATTTATTTTTTGTTCATTATTAGAATTTTTATCTTTAAAATTGTTTATATTGAATTTATATGATATATAAATATAATGTTTATTATAACTAAATATTGAAATAACTTTTGAAAGAAATTTAAAAATTATTATATTTCCAAAGTTTATAACCTTTGGAAATATGAAAAAATAATAACAATAAATTTTATGTTATTTTATTTTTTAAATAGAACATATAAACCACAAAATGCATACACAGTTATATCAGTAAACTCTTAAACCCCGTAATGCCTAATACATAAACCTTCAAACCGCTATATACTACATAATAATTAATAAATTTAATTTTTATTCAAATTTATTATTATTTTATATATTCATTTTAATTATTTATTAGTTTATTTTTATAGTAATTTTTATTACAAAATAAATTATGAGAGCGACACACACACACACACACACACATATATATATATATATGCTTTTAAAAGAAGCATAAAAGAAGTATTATTAAAAATTAAAAATTATTATCAACTATTATATTTTACTTTAATTTTTAATCAATTTGGGTTTTATAAATATATTTATATTAATATCTATCTTATTATAAATAATTTATTAATTTGATATTTGATCATTATTATAATATCTATCAATAAAAATGTTTATATTTATTATATATGATATAGAATTATTAAAATTATTACAACTAAATATTATATTCAAATTTTAAATAATTTTAAATATTATTAAATTTTCAAAGGTTATAACATTAGAAAATAACAAAAAATAACAATTTTTTATGTGATTTTTTTGTTTAAATAAAACCTATAAATTACTAAATGCCTAAAAACATAAATTGCTAAACTCCTAAATGACAAAACCTCAAAATAAACTATTAAACTGGTATACATTAATAATAAATCATAAATCTCATTTTAATTTTTATTCAATATAATTTTAAATTTTATTTTAATTATTTATCAGTTTATTTTTAGAGAAATATTAATTACAAAATAAATTATTAGTGAGACAGATATAACTTAAATTAAACCGGTATACCATAAATAATAAATAATAAAACTCATTTATTTTCAATATAATTTTAAATATTCATTTTAATTATTAATTTTTTATTTTTATATAAATATTAATTAAAAAATAAATTATGAGTTAGACAAATATAATTTATGTAAATTATTTTTTGTCAAAAAAATATAGATATACTTTTTAAAATAAAAAAAAATTTCAAAACAAAAAATTATTATATAGTAATATATTTTGCTTTACTTATGAATCATTAATTGTTTTGTAATTATATTTTAATTGATATCTATCTTATTAATAATAGATTATTAATTTATTTTTTCATCATTATTAGAATATTTATCACTAAAATTGTTTATATTGAATTTATATGATATATAATTATAAAGATTATTATAACAAAATATTATATTTATATTTGAAAATAATTTAAAAATTATTATATTTTCAAAGGTTATCATCTTTTAAAATATCAAAAAATAAAAAAAATAAATGTTTTGTTATTTTATTTTTTAAATAAAACCTATAAACCACTAAATGCATACATAATTAAATTAGTAAACACCTACACCCCGTAATACCTAATTACATAAACCATTAAACTGCTATATAATACATAATAATTAATAAATCTAATTTTAATTTCTATTTATTATAGTTTATATATTCATTTTAATTATTTATTAGTTTATTTTTATAGAAATATTAATTACAAAATAAATTATGAGTGCAACAAATATAATTTAAAAATTTATTTTAAATCAAAAAAATATATACGCTTATAAAAGAAGTAAAAATTTAAAAATTAAAAATTATTATCCAGTAATATATTTTACTTTAATTTTGAATCAATTTGGGTTTTGTAAATTTTTTTAATTAATATTTATCTTATTATTAATAGTTTATTAATTTAATTTTTGATCATTATTATAATATCTAGCAATAAAATTGTTTATATTTAATTTATATGATATATAATTAGTAAGATAAATATAATTATACATGGTATTCACATCACAAAAAAGTTTAAAAATTATTTTATTTATAAAGGTTATAACATTTGAAAATCAGATAAATTCAAAAAAAAAATTTTATTTTTATTATATAAATAAAAACTATAAACCACTAAATGCATAAAAGCATAAATTGCTAAACTCCTAAACGACAAAACCCCTAAATTAACAATCCATTAAACTGGTATACCATATATAATAAATCATAAATCTCATTTTAATTTGTATTTATTATAATCTTAAATATTCATTTTAATTATTTATTAGTTTATTTTTTATAGAAATATAAATGGAAAAATAAATAAAGAGTGAGACAAATATAATTTTAATAATTTATTTTTAATCAAAATATAAATATAAGATTATAAAAATAAGTAAATATTTTAATTTGATTTTGAATCATTATAGGTTTTGCATTTATATTTTAATTGTTATCAATCTTATTAATAAAAGTTTATTAATTTATTTTTTGATCATTATTATAATATCTATCAATAAAATTACTTATATTGAATTTAAATGTCTTATAAATATTATGATTATTATAACTAAATATTATATTTATATTTGAAAAAAATTTAAAAATTATTATATTTTCAAAGGTTATAACCTTCAAAAATGATAAAAAATCACAAAAATAATTTTTTTATTATTTTATTATTTAAATAAAACATATAAACCACTAAATGCCTAATCATTTAAATATCTAGACTCTTTAACCCCAAAACCATTTAAATACTTAAACCATTAAACCTATATAACCTAAATAATAAATAATAAATTTAATTTTTATTTGTATTCATTATAATTTTAAATATTCATTTTAAATATTTTTTAGTTTATTTTTATAGATATATTAATTACAAAATAAATAATGAGTGAGACATATAACTTAAATATATTATTTTTTATGAAAAAAAAAGCTTATAAAAATAAACAAAATTTCAAAATTTTAAAATTTTAAAATTTTATTTAGTAATATAATTTACTTTGATTTTAAAATATTTTGGGTTCTGGAAATATATTTTAATTAATATCTGTCTTATTAATAATAGTTTATTAATTTATTTTTTGATAATCAAAATAATATATATTAATAAATTTTTTATATTGAATTTACATCAAATATAATTATTAAGATTATTATAACTAAGTATTGTATCCATATTTTAGAACTATTAAAAAATTATTATATTTTCAAAGGTTATAACCTTTGAAAATCACGAAAATTCATAAAAATAAATTTTTTGTTATTTCATTGATTAAATAAAACATATAAACACCTAAATGTGCAAACATATAAATCAATAAACTCATTAACACAAAAACCATAAAAAACTTAAACCATTAAATAGGTATAACCTAAATAATATATCATATATCTCTTTTTTATTTGTATTCATTATAATTTTAAATATTTATCAATTTATTTTTATAGAAATATAAATTTCAAAATAAATTATTAGTTAGATATATATAATTAAAATAATTTATTTTTCATCAAAAAAAAAATATATGCTTATAAAATGAGGCAAAATTTTTAAAATAAAAAATTATTATTTAGTAATATATCTTATTTAGATTTTGAATCATTTTAGATTATACTATTATATTTTAATTTATATCATTCTTATTAATACTAGTTTATTAATTTATTTATTGATCATTATTATAATATATATTAATAAAATTATTTATATTTAGATATATAATTATTAAGATTAATATAACTAAATATTATATTCTATTTAAAAAAATTTAAAATTATTATATTTTCAAAGCTTATAAATAACTCAAAATTAAAAAAATTCAAAAAATTAAATTTTTTTTTTAATTCATTAGATAATAACTATAAATCGCTAAAGGTCTAATCACTTAAATCACTAAACTCCTAAACACAAAAATACCTAAATACTTAAACCTTTAAACCGTATATCCTGAATAATAAATAATAAATCTCAATTTTATTTGTATTCAATATAATTTTAAATATTCATTTTAATTATTTATGAGTTTATTATTATAGAATTAGAAATTATAAAATAAATTATGAGTAAGACAAATATAATTTAAATAATTTATTTTTAAAAACAAAAATATAAACTTATAAAAAAAAGTAAAACATTAAATAAAATTATTATTTAGTAATATATTTTACTTTGATTTTGAATAAATTTAGATTTTGCAAATATATTTTGAATTATATCTATCTTATTAATAATAGTTTATTAAATTTTTTTTGATCATTATTATAATATCTAGCAATGTAATTATTTATATTGAATTTAAATGACTTATAATTATTAAGACTATTATAACTTAATATTATATTTATATTTGAAAAAAATTTAAAAATTATTATATTTTCAAATGTTATAACCTTTGAAAATGTGAAAAAATATCAAAAATAATTTTTTTGTTATTTCATTGTTTAAATAAAACCTATAAACCAATAAATCCCTAAAGACTTAAACCTCTAAACTCCTAAACACAAAAGCCCCTAAGCACTTAAATCTTTAAACTCGTAAACCTTAAATATAATTTAAATAATTTATTAAAATATTAATTACAAAATAAATTATGAGTGATACAAATATAATCTAAATAATTTATTTTTCATCAAAAAAATATAACCATATAAAAAGAAGCAAAAACTAAAAAAAAATTATTATATAGTAATAAATTTTACTTGGATTATGAATATTTTTTGCAATTATATTTTAATTTATATCTATCAAATTAATAATAGCATATTAATTTATTTTTTGATAATTGATATCATAGTATCAATAAAATTGTTTATATTTAGTTTATATTATATATAATTATAATGATTATTATTACTATATATTGTATTCACATTTTTAAAAAATTTTAAAATTATTATATTTTCAAAGGTACCTTAGAAAATATTAAAAAATTTCAGAAATAATTTTTTTGTTATTTCATTATTTAAATAAAACCTATAAACCACTAAATGCCTAAAAACATAAATCGCTAAACTCATAAACGAAAAAACCTTTAAATACTTAAAATATTAAACTGGTATACATTAATAATAATTCATATATCTCATTTTAATTTTTTTATCAGTATAATTTTAAATTTTTATTTTAATTATTTATCAGTTTATTTTTATAGAAATATAAATTACAAAATAAATTATTAGTGAGATAGATCTAATTTAAATTAGACTGGTATACCCAAAATAATAAAGAATAAATCTGAATATTATTTTTTTCATTATAATTTTAAATATTCATTTTAATTATTTATTTGTTTATTTTATACAAATATTAATTAAAAAATAAATTATGAGTTAGACAAATATAATTTATATAAATTAATTTTCATCAAAAAAATATGGATAAACTTTTTAAAAGTAAAAAAAATTTCAAAACAACAAATTATTATATAGTAATATATTTTGATTTTTCTGAATCATTTTAGGTTTTTTTATTATATTTTAATTGATATTTATCTTATTAATAATAGATTATTAAATTATTTTTTGATCATTTTTAGAATATTTAACAATAATATTGTTTATATTGAATTTATATGATATATAAATATAATGATTATTATAACTAAATATTGAATTCACATTTGAAAAAAATTCAAAAATTATTATATTTTCAAATGTTATAACCATTGAAAATAACAAAAAATAATAAAAAATAAATATTTTGTTATTTTAATTTTTAAATAAAACTTATAAACCACTAAATGCATACACAGTAAAATCAGTAAGCTCTTAAGGCCCGCAATGCCTAAATACATAAACCATTAAATTGCTATATACTACTTAATAATTAAGAAATTTAATTTATATTTCAATTTATTATTATTTTAAATATTCATTTTAATTATTTATAATTTTATTTTATAGAAATATTTATTACTAAATAAATTATGAGTGCGAAAAATATAATTTAAATAATTTATTTTTAATCAAAACAAATATATATGCTTATAAAAGAAGTAAAATTTTAAAAATAAAAAATTATTATCTACTAATATTTATTACTTTAATTTTGAATCAATTTGGGTTTTGTAAATATTTTTTAGTTAATATCTATCTTATTATTACTAGTTTATTAATTAAATTTTTGATCATTATTATAATTTCTATTAATAAAATTGTTTAATTTGAAGTTATATGATATATAATTATTAAAATTATTATAACTAAATATTATATTCACATTTCAAAAAATTTTAAATATTAATATATTTTTAAAGGTTAAAACCTATGAAAATGACAAAATATTACAATTTTTTTTTGTTATTTTATTGTATAAATAAAACCTATAAACCACAAAATGCCTAAAAACATAAATCGCTAAACGTCTAAACGACAAAACTTCTAAATACTTAAACTATTAAATTGGTATACATTAATAATAAATCATAAATCTCATTTTAATTTTTATTAAGTGTAATTTTAAATTTTTATTTTAATTATTTATCAGTTTATTTTTATAGAAATATTAATTACAAAATAAATTATTAGTGAGACAGATATATTTTAAATAAATTATGTTTCTTTAAAATATATATATATACTTATAAAAAGAGTCACAATTTTAAAAACAAAAATTTATTATTTTGTATTAAATTTTATTTTGATTTTGAATAATTTTAGATTTTGCAATTATATTTTAAATTATATCATTCTTATTAATAATAGTTAATTAATTTATTTAATGATCATTATTCTAATATCTATTAATAAAATTATTTTTATTGAGTTTACATTATATATAATTATTAAGAAAATCATAACTAAATATTATATTAACATTTAAAAAAAATAAAAATTATTATATTTTCAAAGCTTATAAACTTAAAAAAATAAAAAAAATCTAAAAATTTAATTTTTTATTTTTTTATTCTCTAAATAAAAACTATAAATCACTAAAGTCCTAAACACTTAAATCACTAAACCCCAAAACACCTAAATACTTAAACCATTAAACTAGTATATCCTGAATAACAAATAATAAATCTCAATTTTATTTGTATTCATTATAATTTTAAATATTCATTTTAATTATTTATTAGTTTATTTTTATAGAATTATAAATTAAAAATAAATTATGTGGAAGACAAATATAATTTAAATAATTTACTTTTAATAACAAAAAATATAAACTTATAAAAGAAGCAAAACATCAAAAAATTATTATTTACTATTATATTTTACTTTGATTTTGAATAAATTTACGTTTTGCAAATATATTTTAAAAAATATCTATCTTATTAATAATAGTTTATTAATTTTTTTTAATAATTAATATAATATCTATCAATATATTTGTTTATATTGAATTTACATAATATATAATTATTAAGATTATCATAACTAAATATAGTATTCACATATAAAAAAAATTAAAAAATTGTTATATTTTCAAAGGTTATAACCATCAAAAATGAGAAAAAATAACAAAAATAAATTTTTTGTTATATCATTGTTTAAAAAAAACTCATAAACCATTAAATGCCTAAATACATAAATCTCTAAACTCCTAAACCCCGATGCCCATAAATACCTAAACCTTTAAACTAGTAAACCTTAAAATAATTTAAATAATTTATAGAAATATTAATTACAAAATAAATTATGAGTGAAAAATATAATTTAAATAATATTTTTTTCAACAAAAAAGAATATAAGCTTATAAAATGATGCGAAAACAAAAAAAAATTATTATTTAGTAATAAATTTTACTTTGATTTTGAATCATTTTATGTTTTTTAATTATATTTTAATTTATATGTATCATATTAATAATAGTTTTTAATTTATTTTTTGATAATCGATATAATATTATCAATAAAATTGTTTATATTTAGTTTATATTATCTATAGTTATAATAATTATTATTACTAAATATTGTATTCACATTTTTTAAAAATTTTAAAATTATTATATTTTCGAATGTTATGACATTCGAAAATTTGAAAAAATATCAAAAATAAATTTTTTGTTATTTCATTGTTTGAATAAAACCTATAAACCATTAAATGCCTAAATAATAAAATCAATAACTTCTAAATCTCGAATACCCTAAATAGATAAATTTTTAAACATGTATATCCTAAAAATTAAATCTCATTTTTATTTTTTTCAATATAATTTTAAATATTCATTATAATTATTTATTTGTTTATTTTTATATAAATATTAATTAAAAAATAAATTATAAATTAGACAAATATAATTTATATAAATTATTTTTAACAAAAAATATAGATAAACTTAATAAAAGAATAAACAGATTAAAAACAAAAAAATATAATATAGTAATATATTTTGCTTTATTTTTGAATCATTTTAGGTTTTGTAATTATATTCTAAATGAAAACTCTCATTTTTATTTCTATTTATTATTATTTTAAATATTAATTTTATTTATTTATATTTTGATTTTTTAGAAAAATTAATTACTAAATAAATTTCGAGTGAGACAGATATTATTTATATAATTTATTTATAATCATAATAAAATATAAGCTTATAAAAAGATGGAAAAATTTAAAAATTAAATATTATTATTTATTAATATATTTTTATTTGATTTTGAATCATTTTGGGTTCTGTAAATATATTTTAATTAATATTTATATTATTAATAATAGTTTATTAATTTAATATTTGATCATTATTATAATATCTATCTTTAAAATTATTTATATTGAATTTATATGATATATAATTAATAAGATTAATATAATTATGCATGGTATTCACATTTCAAAAGATTTCAAAAATTATTTTATTTTCAAAGGTTATAACCTTTGAAAAACAAAAAATAATTTTTTTATCTTTAAATAAAACCTATATACCACTAAATGCCTAAAAAATATAATTTGCTAAACTCCTAAATGAAAAAACCCCTAAATAATCGATCCATTAAACCGGTATACCATATATAATTGTGGGGCATTTTTGCTTCTATGGTAGTGAGATTGAGATACAGAAACACAGAAACAAGTGAAAACAAGGAATATATATATCCCAATTCAGCAACCATCCATGAGAGAATCAAAAAACGAGAAATAAACACCGAAAATAACATGGTTTACTAGTCGCTCAGTACGACTAGCTAAATCCACCAGAAAATGCATTTGCGTTATAGATTAAAGCAACATAAATGTCTTATAGTATGCAGCACATAGAATAGTCTTGATAAATCGCACAGAGAGAAGTGAGAGAAACGATGAAGAATTCCATGGGTCGAAAAACAGCCACCCTAAAATAAAATTACAAAACATTTTATATTAAAATTTCTCTTGGTTCATTTAACCTGAGCGGTTCGCATCATGAGATAGGGCAGGCTCTGCTCCAATTTCGGCCCGCTGTCCAGTCAGCAAGACCTCCGTTATTGTGCTACTGCTGCATCCCTGGCCTCTTAATTTTTCCTTTCCTGCACTTACATGAAAATATTAAAAAAGAAAAAATATTTGGTTATACAGATAGATTATCAAAAAATAAATTACATATACAACAATAATAAATCCTAAATTTCATTTTAATTAGTATTCATTATAATTTTAAATATTCATTTTAAATATTAATTAGTATATTTTTTATATAAATATTAATTACAAAAAAAATAATTAGTCAGACAAATATAATATTAATAATTTACTTTTAATAAAAAAAATATAATATTATAAAAAGAAGTAAAAATTTAAAAACAAAAAATTATTATCTAGTAATAATTTTTACAATGATTTTGAATGATTTTAGGTTTTGTAATTATATTTTAATTTATATCTATCATATTAATAATAGTTTATTAATTTATTTTTTGATAATTGATATCATATCTATCAATAAAATTATATATAATTAGTTTATATTATATATAATTATAATGAATATTATTACTAAATATTTTATTCACATTTTTAAAAAATTTTAAAATTATTATATTTTCAAATGTTATAAACTTTGAAAATGTGAAAAAATAACAAAAATAATTTTTTTGTTATTTCATTATTTAAATAAATATTATAAACCACTAAATGCCTAAATACTTAAATCAATAACTCCTAAATCTCGAAAACCACAAATAGATAATCATTTTAAACTTGTATACACTAAATAATAAATAATAAATCTCAATATTAATTTTTTCAATATAATTTGAAATATTAATTTTAATTATTTATCGTTTATTTTTATATAATTATTAATTACAGAATAAATTGAATGGACAAATATAATTTATATAATTATTTTTCATCAAAAAAATAAAGATAAACTTTTTAAAAGAAAAAAAATTCAACACAAAAATTTGTTATATAGTAATATATTTTGCTTTGTTTCTGAATCATTTTTGGTTTTGTAATTACATTTAAATTGATATCTATCTTATTAATAATAAATTATTAATTTATTCTTTGATCATTATTAGAATATTTATCAATAAAAATATTTATATTGAATTTATATGATATATAAATATAATGATTATTATAACTAAATATTATATTCACTTTTAAAAAAAATTAAAAATTATTATATTTTCAAAGGTTATAACCTTTGAAAATATCAAAAAATAAAAAAAATTAAATTTTTTGATATTTTTTTTCAAATAACACATATAAACCACTAAATTTATGCACAATTAAATCAGTAAACTCCTAAACCTCATAATGCCAAAATACATAATCCTTTAAACCGCTATATACTACTTAATAATTAATAAATCTAATTTTAAATTCTATTTATTATAATTTTAAATATTCATTTTATTTATTTATTAGTTTATTTTTATAGAAATATTTATTAAAAAATAAATTATGAGTGTGAAAAATATAATTTAAAAAATATATATGCTTATAAAAGAAGTAAAAATTTAAAAATTAAAAAATGTTATCCAGAAATATATTTTACTATAATTTTGAATCAATTTAGGTTTTGTAAATATTTTTTAATTAATATCTATCTTAATATCAATAGTTTATAAATTTAATTTTGAGCATTATTTTAATATATATCAATAAAATTGGTTATATTAAATTTATTTGATATATAATTATTAATATTATTATAACTAAGTATTGTATTCACATTTCAAAAAATTTTAAAATTTATTATATTTTCAAAGGTTATAACCTATGAAAATGAGAAAAAATTATAGAAATTTTTTTTTGATATTTTATTTTTTTAAATAAAACGTATAAACCACTAAAAGGCTAAAAACATAAATCGCTAAAATCCTAAATTAAAAAACCTCTAAATAATTAATCCATTAAACAGGTATACAACAATAATAAATCATAAATCTCATTTTAAATTTTATTCAGTATCATTTTAAATTTTTTTCAGTTTATTTTTATAGAAATATTAATTACAAAATAAATTATTAGTGAGAAATATCTAATTTAAATTAAACCGGTATCCCTAAATAATAAATAATAAATCTCATTTTTTTTCATTATAATTTTAAATATTAATTTTAATTATTTATTTGTTTATTTTTATAAATATATTAATTACAGAATAAATTATGAGTTAGAAAAATATAATTTATATAAATTATTTGTCATCAAAAAAATATACATAAACTTTTTAAAAGAAAAAAAAATTCAAAACAAAAAATTATTATATAGTAATATATTTTGCTTTGCTTCGGAATCATTTTAGGTTTTGTAATTATATTTTAATTCATGTCTATTTCATTAATAATAGATTATTATTTTATTTTTTTAATCATTATTAGAATATTTATCAATAAAATTGTTATTATTGAATTTATATTATATATAAATATAATGATTATTATAACTAAAGATTGTATTCACTTTAGAAAAAAATTTAAAATTTATTGTATTTTCATAGATTACCTTTGAAAATATCAAAAAATAACAAAATTAATTTTTTTTATTGTATTATTTAAATAAAACATATAAACTAGTAAATGATTATATAGGTAAATCAGTAACCTCCTAAATACATAAACCATTAAACCACTATATACAACTTAATAATTAATAAATCTAATTTTTATTTTATTTATTATAATTTTAAATATTGATTTTTATTATTTATTAGTTTATTTTTATAAAATATTTATTGCAAAATAAATTATGAGTGCGAAAAATATAATTTAAATAAAATATTTTTACTCAAAAAAATATATACGCTTATAAAAGAAGTAAAAATTTAAAAATTAAAAATTATTATACAGTAATATATTATAGTTTAATCTTGTATCGATTTGGGTATTGTAAATATTTTTTAATTAATATCTATCTTATTATTAATAGTTTATTAATTTAATTTTTGATCATTATTATATTATCTATCAATAAAATTATTTATATTGAATTTATATTTTATATAATTATTAAAATTATTATAACAAAATATTGTATTCACATTTCAAAAAATTTTAAATATTATTATATTTTCAAAGGTTATAATCTATGAAAATGAGAAAAAATTACAAATTTTTTTTTATTATTTTATTGTTTAAATAAAACCTACAAAACACTAAATGCCTAAAAACATAAATTGCTATACTCCTAAATGACAAAACTTCTAAATACTTAAACCATTAAATAGGTGTACATTAATAAAAAATCTTAAATCTCAATTTAATTTTTATTAAGTATAATTTTAAATTATTATTTTAATTATTTATTAGTTTATTTTTATAGAAATATTAATTACAAAATAAATTATTAGTGAGACATATCTAATATAAAAAATTTATTTGTTATCAAAAAAATATATATCCTTATAAAAATAGGCTAAATTTTTATACAAAAATTTATTATTTAGTAATATATTTTATTTTGATTTTAAATCATTTTTGATTTTGTAATTATATTTTAATTTATATTATTCTTATTAATAATAGTTTATTAATTTTTTATTGATCATTATGATAATATGTATCTATAAAATTATTTATATTTAGTTTACATTATATATAATTATTAAGATTATTATAACTAAATATTATATTCATATTTAAAAAAATTAAAAATTATTATATTTTCAAAGATTATAACCTTCAAAAATTAAAAAAAACAAAAAATAAAATTTTTTGTTTTTTCATTCTTTAAATAAAAACTATAAATCACTAAAGGCATAAACACTTAAATCACTAAACCCCAAAACACCTAAATCACTAAACAAAAAATTAAATTTTTTGTTTAAATAAAATGTATAAACCACTAAATGCCTAAAAATATAAATCATTAAACTCCTAAATGACAAAACCTCTAAATACTTAAACAATTAATCTGGTATACATTAATAATAAATCATAAATTTCATTTTTATTTTTATTCAGTTTAATTTTAAATTTTTATTTTAATTATTTATCAGTTTATTTTGTAAAAATATTAATTACATAATAAATTATTAGTTAGATAAATCTAATTTAAATTAAACCTGTATACCCTAAATAATAAATAATTAAACACATTTTTTTAAATATAATTTTAATTATTTATTTGTATATTTTTATATAATTATTAATTACAAAATAAATTATGAGTTAAACTAATATAATTTATATAAATTATTTTTCATCAAAAATTATAAATAAACTTTTTGAAAGAAAAAAAAATTCAAAACAAAAAATTATTATATAGTAATATATTTTTCTTTTCTTCTAATTCATTTTAATATTTGTAATTATATTTTAAATGATATCTATATTATTAATAATAGATTATTAATTTATTTTTTGATCATTATTAGAATATTTATCAATAAGAATGTTTATATTGATTTTATATGATATATAAATATAATGATTATTATGACTAAATATTATATTCACTTTTGAAAAAAATTTTAAAATTATCATATTTTCAAAGGTTATAACCTTTGAAAATATGAAAAAATAAAAAAAATATTTTTTCATTATTTCATCATTTAAATAAAACCTATACACCACTAAATGCCTAAACACTTAAATGACTAAACTTCAAAATCCCGATACCCCTATATAGATAATCCTTTAAACTTTTATACACTAAAAAATAATTAATAAATCTCATTTTTATTTGTTTTCATTATAATTTAAAAAAATAATTTTGATTGTTTAGTTTTTTTATTTTTATATATATATTAATTATAAAATAAATTATAAGTTCAAAATATAATTTATTAAAAATATTTTTCATCGAAAAATAGATAAGCTTATAAAAATCATAAAAATTTTTAAAAAATAATTATTATTTAGTGATATATTTTGTTTTGCTTTTGAATCATTTTAGGTTTTCATATTATATTTTAAGTAATATCAATATTATTCATAAAAGATTTTTAATTTATTTTTTGAAAATTATTAGAATATCTATCAATAAAATTGTTTATATTGAATTTATATGATATATAATTATTATGATTATTATAAATATATATTGTATTGACTTTTGAAAAGAAATTTAAAAATTATTATATTTTCAAAGGTTATAACCTTAAAAATGAGAAAGAATACAAAAAATAAAATCTTTTATTATTTCTTTTTTAAATAAAACCTATAGACCACTAAATGTTTACTTACTTAAACCAGAAGCTCATAAAACCCGAAACCCATAAATACATAAACCTTATAACAGCTGTATACTACTTAATAAATAATAAATCACATTTTTATTTTTATTTATTATAATTTTAAATATTCATTTTAATTATTTATATTTTAATTTTTTAGAAAAATTAATTACAAAATAAATTTCGATTGAGATAGATATTGTTTATATAATTTATTTTTAATCATAAAAAAATATAAGCTTATAAAAAAATGGAAAAATTTAAAAATTAAATATTATTATTTAGTAATATATTTTTATTTGATTTTTAATCATTTTGTGTTATGTAAATATATTTTAATTAATATTTATATTATTAATAATAGTTTATTAATTTAATTTTTGATCATTATTATAATATCTATCATTAAAATTTTTTATATTGAATTTATATGATATATAATTATTAAGATTAATATAATTATACAGGTATTCACATTTTAAAAGATTTTAAAAATTATTTTCTTTTCAAAGGTTATAACCTTAGAAAATCTGAAAAAATCAAAAAAAAAATTTTATTTTTATTTTATAAATAAAACCGATATACCACTAAATGCCTAAAAATATAAATTGCTAAACTCCTAAATGACAAAACCCCTAAATAATCGATTCTTTAAACCGGTATACCATATATAATTGTGGGGCAATTGTGCTTCCACGGTAGTGAGATTGAGATACAGAAACAAAGAAAACAAGCAATATATATATCCCAATTCAGCAACCATCCATGATAGAATCAAAAAATGGGAAATAAACACCCAAAATAACGTGGTTCGCTAGTCGCTCAGTACGACTAGCTAAATCGATCAGAAAATGCTTTTGTGTTATAGATTAAAGCAATAGAAATGTCTTATAGTATGCAGCACACAGAATAGTCATGATAAATCGCACAGAAGAAGAGATAGAGAAAATGAACAATTCCACTGGTCCAAGAATAGCCACCCGAAAATAAAATTACAAAACATTTTATATTAAAATTTCTATCGGTTCATTTAACCGGATCGGGTCGGATCATGAGACGGGTCAGGCTCTATTCAAATTTCGGCCTGCTGTCCAGTCAGTGGGACCTCTGTTATTGTGCTACTACTGCATCCCCGGCCTCTTAATATTTCCTTTTTGCACTTACATGAAAATATTAAAAAATAAAAAATATTTGTTTATACAATAGATTATCAAAAAATAAATTACATATATAGCAATAATAAATCTTAATATCATTTTAATTTGTATTCATTATAATTTTAAATATTCATTTTAATATTTATTAGTTTATTTTTTATATTATATTAATTATAAAATAAATAATTAGTCAGACAAATATAATATTAATAATTTACTTTTAATAAAAAAATATAATCTTATAAAAAGAAGTAAAAATTAAAAACAAAAAATTATTATCTAGTAATAAATTTTACATTGATTTGAATCATTTTAGGATTTGTAATTATATTTTAATTTATATCTATCTTATTAATAATAGGTTATTAATTTATTTTTGATAATTGATATCATATATATCAATAAAATTATTTGTAATTAGTTTATATTATATATAATTATAATGATTATT
>JAREIK010003015.1:138285-214998 GCA_029783825.1 Sapria himalayana | reverse complement strand
ATTATTATTTGTTTATTTATCTATAAATATTAATTAAAAAATAAATGAGTTAGACAAATATATTTATATAATTATTTTTCATCAAAAATATTGATAAACTTTTTAAAGAAAAAAAAATTTCAAACAAAAAATTATTATATATTAAATATTTTGCTTTTCTTCTGAATCATTTTAGTTTTGTATTATATTTTAATTCATATCTATCTTATTAATAATAGATTATTAATTTATTTTTGATCATTATTAGAATATTTATCAATAAAATTGTTTATATTGAATTTCTATGATATATAAATATAATGATTATTATAATTAAAGATTGTATTCACTTTAGAAAAAAAATTAAAATTTATTGTATTTTCAAAGGTTTTAACCATTGAAAATATCAAAAAATAACAAAATAAATTTTTTGTTATTTTATTTTTTAAATAAATATATAAACCACTAAATGCATATATAGGTAAATCAATAAACTCTTAATACATAAACCATTAAACCGCTATATACTATTTAATAATTGATAATCTAATTTTATTTTATTTTTTATAATTTTAATTATTGATTTTAATTATTATTAGTTTTTTTTATAAAAAATTTATTACAAAATAAGTATGAGTGCGACAAATATAATTTAAATAATTTATTTTTAATCAAAAAATATATATACGCATATAAAAGAAGTAAAAATTTAAAAATTAAAAATTATTATACAGTAATATATTATAGTTTAATCTTGAATCGATTTGGGGTAATGTAAATATTTTTAATTAAGATCTATATTATTATTAATAGTTTATTACTTAATTTTTAATCATTATTATAATATTATCAATAAAATTGTTTATATTGAATTTATATGATATATAATTATTAAAAATATAATAACTAAATATTGTATTCACATTTCAAAAAATTTAAAATATTATTATATTTTCATAGGTTATAACATTGAAAATGACAAAAAAATTACAAATTTTTTTTTGTTATTTTATTGTTAAAATAAAACCTATAAACCACTAAATGCATAAAAACATGGATCGCTAAAACACCTATATGACAAAACCTCTAAATACTTAAATTATTAAATTGGTATACATTTAATAATCATAAATCACATTTTAATTTTGATTCAGTATAATTTTAAATTTATATTTTATTATTTATCAGTTTATTTTTATAGAAATATTAATTACAAATAAATTATTAGTGAGACATATATAATTTAAATTAAATCGGTATACCCTAAATAATAAATAATAAATCTCATTTTTATTTTTTTCATTATAATTTTAAATATTCATTTTAATTATTTATTTGTTTATTTTTATATACCATATTTATTAAAAATTAAAATATGAGTTAGAGAAATATAATTTATGTAAATTATTTTTAATCAAAAAAATATAGATAAACATTTTAAAAAAAAATTACAAAACAAAAAATTTATTATATAGCAATATATTTTGGTTTGCTTATGAATCATTTTATGTTTGTAATTATATTTTAATTGATATCTATCTTATTAGAAATAGATTATTAATTTATTTTTTGAATATTATTAGAATATTAATTACTAAAATTGTTTATATTGAATTTATATGATATATAAATATAATGATTTTTATAACTAAATATTTAATTTGCTTTTGAAAAAAAAATTAAAAATTATTATATTTTCAAAGGTTATAACATTTGAAAATATCAAAAAATTTTAAAAATAATTTTTTTGTTATTTTATTTTTTAAATAAAATGTATAAACCACTAAATGCATACATGATTAAATCAGTAGACTCCTAAACCCCGTAATACCTAAATACATAAACAATTTTACCACTATATAATACATAAAAATTAATAAATCTAAATTTTATTTCTATTTATTATATTTTAAATATTCATTTAATTATTTATTAGTTTATTTTTTTAGAAATATTTATTACAAAATAATTATGAGTAAAACAAATATAATTTAAATAATTTATTTTTTATCAAAAAATATATATACGCTTATAAAGAAGTAAAATTTAAAAATTAAAAATTATTATTCAATAATATATTTTATATTAATTTTGAATCAATTTGGGTTTGTAAATATTTTTTATTAATATCTATCTTATTATTAATGGTTTATTAATTTAATTTTTGATCATTATTATAATAACTATCAATAAAATTATTTATATTGAATTTATAAGATGTATGATTATTAATAATATTATAACTAAATATTATATTCACATTTCAGAAAATTTTAAATCTCAAAACCATTAAACTAGTATACATTAATAATAAACCATAAATCTTATTTTAATTTTTATTCAGTATAATTTTAAATTTTTATTTTAATTATTCATCACTTTATTTTTATAGAAATATTAATTACAAAATAAATTATTAGTGAGACAGATCTAATTTAAATAATTTATATTTCATCAATAAAAATATAAGCTTATAAAAATATGCATAATTTTAAAAACAAAAATTCATTATTTAGTAAAATATTTTGTTTTGATTTTGTATCATTTTAGATTTTGCATTTATATTTTAATTTATATCATTCTTTTTAATAATAGTTTATTAATTATTTATTGATCATTATTTTAATATCTATTAATAAAATTATTTTTATTGAGTTTACATTATATATAATTTTTAAGAAAATCATAACTAAATATTATATTAACATTTAAAAAAAATAAAAATTATTATATTTTCAAAGCTTATAACCTTAAAAAAATAAAAAAAATCTAAAATTTAATTTTTTATTTTTTTATTCTCTAAATAAAAACTATAAATCACTAAAGTCCTAAACACTTAAATCACTAAAGCCCAAAATACCTAAATACTTAAACCATTAAACTAGTATATCCTGAATAACAAATAATAAATCTCAATTTTATTTGTATTCATTATAATTTTAAATATTCATTTTAATTATTTATTAGTTTATTTTTATCGAATTATAAATTAAAAATAAATTATGTGGAAGACAAATATAATTTTAATAATTTACTTTTAATAACAAAAAATAAACTTATAAAAGAAGCAAAACATCAAAAAATTATTATTTACTATTATATTTTTCTTTGATTTTGAATAAATTTATGTTTTACAAATATATTTTAAAAAATATCTATTTTATTAATAATAGTTTATTAATTTTTTTTAATCATTAATATAATATCTATCAATATATTTGTTTATATTGACTTTACATAATATATAATTATTAAGATTATCATAACTAAATATAGTATTCACATATAAAAAAAATTAAAAAATTATTATATTTTCAAAGGTTATAACCATCAAAAATGAGAAAAAATAACAAAAATAAGTTTTTTGTTATATCATTGTTTAAAAAAAACTCATAAACCATTAAATGCCTAAATACACAAATCTCTAAACTCCTAAACCCCGATGCCCCTAAATACCTAAACCTTTAAACTAGTAAACCTTAAATATAATTTAAATAATTTATATAAATATTAATTACAAAATAAATTATGAGTGAAAAATATAATTTAAATAATATTTTTTTCAACAAAAAAGAATATAACCATATAAAATGATGCAAAAACCAAAAAAATTATTATTTAGTAATAAATTTTACTTTGATTTTGAATCATTTTATGTTTTTTAATTATATTTTAATTTATATCTATCATATTAATAATAGTTTTTAATTTATTTTTTTATAATCAATATAATATTATCAATAAAATTGTTTATATTGAGTTTATATTATATATAGTTATAATAATAATTATTACTAAATATTATATTCACAATTTTAAAAAATTTTAAAATTATTATATTTTTCAAATGCTATGAGATTTGAAAATTTGAAAAAATATCAAAAATAAATTTTTTGTTATTTCATTGTTTGAATAAAACCTATAAACCATTAAATGCCTAAATAATAAAATGAATAACTTCTAAATCTCGATAACCATAAATAGATAAATTTTTTAAACATGTATATCCTAAATAATAAATCTCATTTTTAAATTTTTCAATATAATTTTAAATATTCATTTTAATTATTTATTTGTTTATTTTTTATATAAATATTAATTACAAATTAAATTATAACTTAGACAAATATAATTTATATAAATTATTTTCAACAAAAAATATAGATAAACTTAATAAATAATAAAAAAATTAAAAACAAAAAAAAAATTATATAGTAATATATTTTTCTTTATTTCTGAATCATTTTAGGTTTTGTAATTATATTTTAATTGATTTCTAACTTATTAATAATAAATTATTAATTTATTTTTTGATCATTATTAAAATATTTATCAATAAAATTATTATATTTTGAAAGGTTATACCCTTTTAACATGTGAAAAAATAAAAAATAATATTTTTTTGTTATTTTATTGTTTAAATAAAAGCAATAAATCACTAAATGCCTAAACACTTAAATCACTAAACTACAAAATTGCGATACCCCTATATAGATAATCCTTTAAACCGGTATACACAAAATAATAATTAATAAATCTCATTTTATTTGTTTGCATTATAATTTAAAAATTCATTTTGATTGTTAAGTTTTTTATTTATAAATATAAAGTAATTATAAAATAAATTATAAGTTAAAAATATAATTTATAAAATAATTTTTCATCAAAAAATAGATATGCTTATAAAAAGAATTAAAATTTAAAAACAAATAATTATTATTAAGTAATATATTTTTCTTTGCTTTTGAATTATTTTAGGTTTTGATATTATATTTTAAATAATATCAATCTTATTCATAATAGATTTTTAATTTATTTTTTGATAATTATTAGAATATCTATGAATAAAATTGTTTTTATTGAATTTATATGATATATAATTATTATGATTATTATAAATATATATTATATTCACTTTTTAAAAATATTTAAAAATTATTATAATTTCAAAGGTTATAATCTTGAAAAATGAGAAAGAATACAAATAATAAATTTTTTGTAATTTCATTTTTAAATAAATCCTATAGACTACTAAATGTTTACTTACTTAAATCAGCAGCTCATAAAACCCGAAACCCATAAATACATAAACCTTATAACAGCTGTATACTACTTAATAAATAAATAATCTCATTTTTATTTCTATTTATTATTATTTTTAATATTCATTTTATTTAGTTATATTTTGATTTTTTAGAAAAATTAATTACAAAATAAATTTCGAGTGAGACAGATATTATTTATATAATTTATTTATAATCATAATAAAATATAAGCTTATAAAAATATGGAAAAATTTAAAATTTAAATAGTATTATTTAGTAATATATTTTTATTTGATTTTGAATCATTTTGGGTTATGTAAATATATTTTAATTAATATTTATATTATTAATAATAGTTTATTAATTTAATATTTGATCATTATTATAATATCTATCGTTAAAATTATTTATATTGAATTTATATGATATATAATTAATAAGATTAATATAATTATACATGGTATTCACATTTCAAAAGATTTTAAAAATTATTTTATTTTCAAAGGGTATAACCTTTGAAAATCAAAAAACAATTTTTTTATTTTTAAATAAAACCTATATACCAATAAATGCCTAAAAATATAATTTGCTAAACTCCTAAATGATAAAAACCCTAAATAATCGATCCATTAAACTGGTATACCATATATAAATGTGGGGCATTTGTGCTTCCATGGTAGTGAGATTGAGATACAGAAACATAAAAACAAGAGAAAATAAGCAATATATATATCCCAATTCAATAACCATCGATGATAGAATCAAAAAATGAGAAATAAATACTGAAAAATAACGTGGTTCGCTAGTCGCTCAGTACGACTAGCTAAATCCACCAGAAAATGCTTTTGCGTTACAGATTAAAGCAACAGAAATGTCTTACAGTATGCAGCACACCGAATAGTCGTTATAAATCACACAAAGAGAAGAGAGAGATATGATGAACAATTCCATGGGTCGAAAAACAGCCACCCGAAAATACAATTACAAAACATTTTATATTAAAATTTTTCTCGGTTCATTTAACCTGAGCGGTTCGGATCATGAGATGGGTCAGGCTCTGGTCCAATTTTGGCCCGCTGTCCGGTCAGAGAGACCTCCGTTAATGTGCTACTGCTGCATCCCCGGCCTTTTAATATTTTCTTTCCTGCATTTACATGAAAATATTAAAAAAGAAAAAATATTTGGTTATACAAATAGATTATCAAAAAATAAATTACATATACAGCAATAATAAATCCTAAATTTCATTTTAATTTGTATTCATTATAATTTTAAATATTTATTAGTATATTTTTTATATAAATATTAATTACAAAATAAATAATTAGTCAGAAAAATATAATATTCATAATTTACTTATAATAAAAAAAATATAATCTTATAAAAAGAAGTAAAAATTTTAAAACAAAAAATTATTATTTAGTAATAAATTTTACATCGATTTTGAATCATTTTAGGTTTTGTAATTATATTTTAATTT
The DNA here is from genome assembly GCA_029783825.1 of Sapria himalayana. NCBI lineage: Eukaryota > Viridiplantae > Streptophyta > Magnoliopsida > Malpighiales > Rafflesiaceae > Sapria > Sapria himalayana. The sequence continues at coordinate 208,494 of JAREIK010003015.1, read as the reverse complement.
ATATCTATCATATTAATAATAGTTTATAAATTTATTTTTTGATAATTGATATCATATCTATCAATAAAATTATTTATAATTAGTTTATATTATATAGAATCTTAATGATTATTATTACTAAAAAATTTATTCACATTTTTAAAAAATTTTAAAATTATTATATTTTCAATCATTATAACCTTTGAAAATGTGAAAAAATAACAAAAATAATTTTTTTTGTTATTTCATTGTTTAAATAAATCCTATAAACCACTAAATGCCTAAATACTTAAATCAATAACTCCTAAATCTTGAAAACTATAAATAGATAATCATTTTAAACTAGTATACCCTAAATAATAAATAATAAATCTCAATATTATTTTTTTCATTATAATTTGAAATATTCATTTTAATTATTTATTCATTTATTTTTATATAATTATTAATTACAGAATAAATTGAATAGACAAATATAATTTAAATAATTATTTTTCATCAAAAAAATATAGAGAAACTTTTTAAAAGAAAAAAAATTCAAAACAAAAAATTATTATATAGTAATATATTTTGCTTTGTTTCTGAATCATTTTAGGTTTTGTAATTATATTTAAATTGATATCTATCTTTATATCAATAGTTTATAAATTTAATTTTGATCATTATTTTAATAAATATCAATAAAATTGGTTATATCAAATTTATTTGATATATAATTATTAATATTATTATAACTAAGTATTGTATTCACATTTCAAAAAATTTTAAAATTTATTATATTTTCAAAGGTTATAATCTATGAAAATGAGAAAAAATTGTAGAAATTTTTTTGATATTTTATTTTTTTAAATAAAACATATAAACCACTAAAAGGCTAAAAACATAAATCACTAAAATCCTAAATTAAAAAACCTCTAAATACTTAAACCATTAAACTGGTATATAGTAATAATAAATCATAAATCTCATTTTAAATTTTATTCAGTATCATTTTAAAATTTTATTTTAAATATTTATCAGTTTATTTTTATAGAAATATAAATTACAAAATAAATTATTAGTGAGAAATATCTAATTTAAATTAAAACGGTATCCCTAAATAATAAATAATAAATCTAATTTTTTTCATTATAATTTTAAATATTAATTTTAATTTTTTATTTGTTTATTTTTATAAATATATTAATTACAGAATAAATTATGAGTTAGACAAATATAATTTATTTAAATTATTTTTCATCAAAAAAATATACATAAACTTTTTTAAAAAAAAAATTCAAAATAAAAAATTATTATATAGTTTATTTTTCAAAATAAAAAATTCAAAAAATATACATAAACTTTTTATAAAATATTTATTACAAAATAAATTATTACTGCGACAAATATAATTTAAATAAAATATTTTTAATCAAAAGAAATATATACGCTTATAAAAGAAGTAAAAATTTAAAAATTTAAAATTATTATACAGTAATCTTTTATAGTTTAATCTTGAATCAATTTGGGTATTGTAAATATTTTTTAATAAATATCTATCTTATTATTAATACTTTATTAATTTAATTTTTGATCATTATTATATTATCTATCAATAAAATTATTTATATTGAATTTATATTATATATAATTATTAAAATTATTATAACTAAATATTGTATTCACATTTACAAAAATTTTAAATATTATTATATTTTCAAAGGTTATAACCTATGAAAATGAGAAAAAATTACAAATTTTTTATTATTATTTTATCGTTCAAATAAAACTTATAAACCACTAAATGCCTAAAAACATAAATTGCTATACTCCTAAACGACAAAACAACTAAATACTTAAACCATTAAACAGGTGTACATTAATAAAAAATTATTAATCTCAATTTAAATTTTATTTAAGTATAATTTTAAATTTTTATTTTTATTATTTATTAGTTTATTTTTATAGAAATATTAATTACAAAATAAATTATTAGTGAGACATATTTAATATAAATAATTTATTTTTTATCAAAAAATATATATATCCTTATAAAAATAGGCTAAATTTTAAAACAAAAATTTCTTATTTAGTAATATATTTTATTTTGATTTTAAATCATTTTTGATTTTGTAATTATATTTTAATTTATATCATTCTTATTAATAATAGTTTATTAATTTTTTATTGATCATTATTATAATATGTATTTATAAAATTATTTATATTGAGTTTACATTATATATAATTATTAAGATTATTATAACTAAATATTATATTCACATTTTAAAAAAATTAAAAATTATTATATTTTCAAAGGATATAACTAATTAAAAAAAATCAAAAAATTAAATTTTTTATTTTTTCATTATTTAAATAAAAACTATAAATCTTTAAAGGCCCAAACACTTAAATCACTAAACCCCAAAACAACTAAATACTTAAATCATTAAACTAGTATATCCTAAATAATAAATAATAAATCTCTATTTTATTTGTATTCATTATAGTTTTTAATTTTTATTTTAATTATTTATTAGTTTATTTTTATAGAATTATAAATTAAAAATAAATTATGAGGAAGACAAATATAATTTAAATAATTTACTTTTAAGAAAAAAAAATTTAAACTTATAAAAAGAAGCAAAACATCAAAAAAATTATTATTTAGTAATATATTTTATTTTGATTTTGAATAAATTTATGTTTTGCAAATATATTTTAAATAAAATCTTTCTTATTAATAAAAGTTTATTAATTTATTTATTGATCATTAATACAATATCTATCATTATAATTGTTTATATTGAATTTACATGATATATAATTATTAAGATTATCATAACTAAATATAGTATTCACATATAAAAAAAAATTTAAAATTGTTATATTTTCTAAGGTTATAACCTTCAAAAATTATAAAAAATAACAAAAATAAATTTTTTGTTATATCATTGATTAAATAAAACATATAACCTATTAAATACCTAAACACATAAATCTCTAAACTCCTAAACCCCAAAGCCCCTAAATACCTAAACCTTTAAACTCGTAAACCTTAAATATAATTTAAATAATTTATTGAAATATTAATTACAAAATAAATTATGAGTGATATAAATATAATTTAAATAATTTATTTTTTATCAAATAAATATATAATCTTATAAAATGAGGCAAAAATTTAAAAACAAAAATTATTATTTAGTAATAAATTTACTTTGATTTTTAATCAATTTTGTTTTTGTAATTAAATTTTAATTTATATTTATCATATCAATAATAGTTTATTAATTTATTTTTTAATAATTGATATAATATCTATCAATAAAATTGTTTATGCTTAGTTTATATTATATATTGTTATAATAATTATTTATTACTAAATATTGTATTCACATTTTAAAAAAATTTTAAAATTATTATATTTTCAAAGGATGTAATCTTTGAAAATTTGAAAAAATATAAAAAATAATTTATTTGTTATTTCATTGTTTAAATAAAACCTATAAACCACTAAATGCCTAAATACTTAAATGAATAACTTCTAAATCTCGAAATCCCTAAATACATAATTTTTATAATCAATTTGGGTTTTGTAAATATTTTTTAATCAATATCCATCTTTTTATTAATAGTTTATTATTTTAAATTTTGATCATTATTATATTATCAATCAAAAAAATTGTTTATATTTAATTTATATGATATACAATTATTAATATTATTATTACTAAATATTGTATTAACATTTCAAAAAATTTTAAATATCATTATATTTTCTAAGGTTATAACCTATGAAAATAAGAAAAAATTACAAATTTTTTTTAGTTATTTTATTGTTTAAATAAAACCTATAAACTACTAAATGCCTAAAAACATAAATTCTTAAACTCCTAAACAACAAAACTTTTAAATAGTTAAACTATTAAATAGGTGTACATTAATAAAAAATCATAAATCTCAATTTAATTTTTATTAAGTATAATTTTAAATTTTTATTTTAATTATTTATAAGTTTATTTTTATAGAAATAGTAGTTACAAAATAAATTATTAGTGAGATAGATCTAATTTAAATAGTTTATTTTTCATTAAAAAAAATATATATCCTTAAAAAAAGAGGCAAAATTTTAAATACAAAAATTTATAATTTAGTAATATATTTTATTTTTATTTTGAATCATTTTATATTTTGCAATTATATTTTAATTTATATCAAACTTATTAAAAATAGATTATTAATTTATTTTTTGATCATTATTAGAATATTTATCAATAAAAATATTTTATATTTAATTTATTTGATATATTGATTTAATAATTATTTTTACTAAATAGTGTATTCACTTTTTAAAAAAATTTTAAAATTATTATATTTTCAAAGATTATAACCTTTGAACATGTGAAAAAACAAAAAAAAATATTTTTTTTATTATTTCATTGTTTAAATAAAACCTATAAATCACCAAACTACAAAATCCCGATACCCCTATATAGATAATCGTTTAAACGTGTTGACCCTAAATAATAATTAATAAATCTCATTTTTATATATTTTCATTATTATTTAAAAAATTCATTTTGATTATTTAGGTTTATATATATATATATATATATATATATATATTTATTTTAATTATAAAATAAATTGAGTTAAAAATATAATTTATAAAAATTATTTTTCATCAAAAAATAGATAAGCTTATAAAAAGAATAGAAATTTAAAAACAAATAATTAATATTAAGTAATATATTTTGCTTTTGCTTTTGAATCATTTTAGGTTTTGATATTATATTTTAAGTAATATCAACTTTATTCATAATAGATTTTTAATTTATTTTATCATAATTAATAGAATATCTATCAATAAAATTGGTTATATTGAATTTATATGATATATAATTATTATGATTATTATAAATAAATATTTATTCACTTTTGAAAAAAATTTAAAAATTATTATATTTTCAAACGTTATAACCTTTGAAAATATCAAAAAATAATAAAAATAATTTTTTTTAATTTTTTTCTTAAATAAATCCTATAATCCACTAAATGCATACACAGTTAAATCAGTAAACTCCTAAGCCCCGTAATGCCTAAATACATAAACCATTAAACTACTATATACTACTTAATAATTAATAAATCTAATTTTTATTTCTATTTATTATAATTCTAAATATTCATTTTAATTATTTATTAGTTTATTTTTATAGAAATATTTATTCGAAAATAAAGTATGAGTGCGACAAATATAATTTAATTAATTAATTTTTAATAAAAAAAATATACGCTTATATAAGAAGTAGAAATTTAATAATTAAAAATTATTATCCAGTAATATATTTTAATTTAATTTTGAATCAATTTGGGTTTTGTAAATAAATTTTAATTAATATATATCTTTTTATTAATAGTTTATTAATTTAATTTTTGATCATTATTATATTATCTATCAATAAAATTGTATATATTGAATTTATATGATATATAATTATTAATATTATTAAAACTAAATATTGTATTCACATTTCAAAAAATTGTAAATATTATTATATTTTCAAAGGTTATAACCTATGAAAATTATAACAAATTATAGAAATTTTTTTTGTTATTGAAATTTTTTATATAAAACCTATAAACAACTAAAAGCCTAAAAACATAAATCATTAAAGTTCTAATGACAAAACCTCTAAATACTTAACTATTAAACTAGTATACATTAATAATAAATCTTAAATCTCATTTTAATTTATATTCAGTATAATTTAAAATTTTTATTTTAATTATTTATCAGTTTATTTTTATAGAAATATTAATTACTAAATAAATTATTAGTGAGATGGATATAATTTTAATTAAACCGGTATCCCTAAATAATAAATAATAAATCTCATTTTTATTTCATTATAATTTTAAATATTCATTTTAATTATTATTTGTTTATTTATATATAAATATTAATTACATAATAAATTATGAGTTAGACAAATATAATTTATATAAATTATTTTTCATTAAAAAAATATAGATAAACTTATTAAAAGAAGAAAAAATTCAAAAACAAAAAATTATTATATAGTAATAAAATTTTCTTTGCTTCTGAATAATTTTAAGTTTTGTAATTATTTTTTAATTAATATCTATCTTATTATTAATGGATTATTAATTTATTTTTTGATTATTATTAGAATATTTATCAATAAAATTGTTTATATTGAATTTATATAATATTTAAATATAATGATTAGTATAACTAAAGATTGTATTCACATTTGAAAAAAATTTAAAAATTATTATATTTTCAAAGGTTATAATCTTTGAAAAAATTAAAAAAATAATAAAATTAAATTTTTATTATTTTATTTTTTAAATAAAACCTATAAACCACTAAATGCTAGGGGTGTACATGGAACGGGACACAATGGGGATTACAAATCTTCAGTCCCATCCCACAGTTCGGAGATTTTTTTTTTGAAGATCCTGACCCGTCCCATTGGTTGAAAATATTGGGACTGGACGGGACGTAGATCGGGGATATTGGGTAGGAGAAAATGGTTCCTAGATGGAACAGAGTTCAGACATTTTTTTCAAATTATTTTCTTCAAATTGGCCAAGTTAGTTCATGTCGAAACTTTTTATTGTACTATTTATCATTCCTTAGTTATGTATCTCTCAAACTCAAATTGGGCCTATTTTGTTTTATCAAATAGGCTGAATACCGCAAAAGAGTTCCATTACCTTGTCAAAAGCTTCGATGTGCAGAAAAGGATAGAAATGTTAAATAGAACGGGACCGAGTTGTGTGCATAATTTGGTTCTTTGTTTTGTCACAAGTTGGCTTTGTTCAGCCGAGTGAAAGTTAACCATAATAGCAATACTACATTTTTTAAAAAATTACTTAAAATATTAAAGGAATAGCTAAAGATGACCACACACATTGGTAGCATCAATTACTACTTAAGTAATTGCTAAAATTAGGCAGCTTAATATAACAAAAAAAATACAACTAATAACAACAATAATAATAATCATTTCAAAGGTCTCTCCCGGAATAACAACGAAAATCTAACCCCAATTAATTATCTCTTCTACAACTCCTCTCTTTTCTTCCTCCACTGTAGAAGGACAACCAAGGATGAAACTGTGTTAATAATGTAGACACAAATTTCTAAGATGAAAAAGTAATAAAAAAATAAAATATTACCTTATAAAATTTAATACACCCATTCCAAATTAGTTGGCCAACTATAGTTGGAAGAATATTTGGATCTTGAGACTCCTCTAAAAATTGTAATTGAACCATAATTTTATTAAATTGAATGAATAAAATAAAATTTATAAGATTTGTATACTAACCTGATTCATTATCATCAAGGTCTTTAACTAATTCTTCAATTTCAATAGATTTGTTTGAGCGTCTCAACCAATCTTGTAGACATATGAGAACTTCAGCTGTAATAAATGTTAAAGAACTCCTAAATTTATCTAAAGTTCTCCCCCCAGTGCTAAATGTAGATTCGTAGGCAACAGTAGATGCTTGGATAGCAAATACATCCCTTGCTACATTTTCCAAAGAAGGATACCTAACCTGATATTCCTTCCACCAGTTTAGAAGATCAAAATCAATTCTATTTTTTTCAAGTTTGTCCTCCAACTACCTATCCAACTCTTCCGAAGCTGCAACTTCTTGTTGTTTCTCTAATTCAACAAAAAAAATCATCAACATAAGTATCACTACCATCAAAGAAATTATCATTTTTATTCAACACAGTAGAAGAGAAATCATCTTCTTTTGATTCATCTTCAATTAAATCTTTATAATCATCCATTATCTCATTTAAAGCATTTATAACCTTTTTCACCAATTTTTTTGCCAATTCCTCTCCATAATGCAAAGTGTACTTAACCTTGAGATATTTGAGCTTATATCTAGTATCCAACACAACTGCTACAAAAAGCATAATATTTGTTGACAAAAGAGAACCCCAATATTTGTTGAATTTATGGGTAATTTTCATACCCATTTTAGACACCATTGTATCTCTACTATTTTCACAAAGCTCAATTTTTTTTAAAATTCGAATAACCTCAAGAAAATAAACACCAGAGGTAGAATATTATGAGCCAGAAAATTTACAAGTTACCTCATAAAAAGTTTTCAAGAAACGAGCCAAAATTATGGCGTTTGTTCAGTCTCTCTCAGTTGGAACATTTGAACCAAACTTTTTCAAAAACCTTTTGTCTTTGTCCTCCAACTTATCAAAATCTATTTGATATTTTATATCAGTTTGTAGCATCAAATAAGTTGAATTCCATCTTGTAGGACAATCTAATTGCAATGAAGATCCATATGTCAAGTTTGCTTCTTCAACACATAACTTAAACATATCTAATCTTTTAGGACTACTCCTCGCATATTTCACCACTCCTCTAATTTTTTGAATAGCACCCTCAACTACTGCAATGCTATCTCTGACAATTAAGTTTAGGATATGAGCACAACTTCTCATATGAAAATGCTCGCATCTCAAAGGTACAACACTTTTCTTCACAAGCCTTTTTTTCAATTGTTCAACTGCAACATCATTATTTGATGCATTGTCAACAGTAATGAACATCAACTTTCTCAAACCCCATTCATTCATGCAAAACTCAATAGAATTTCTAATATTAACTCTAGAATGACTTTTAATTACACAAAAGTTCAAAAGCCTTTTATGCATATTCCATTGAGAATCAATGAAATGAACAGTTAAACATATATAATACAAATTTTGAATGCTAGTCCAAGTGTCGGTAGTCAATGAAACTCTCCAACAATGAGATGATATGCTATCTAATAATTTCTTCTTTTCCTTCGCAAACAAAGAAAAACAATCTCTCAGTATAGAGTGCCTAGATGGAATTTTAAATTGAGGCACACTAACTTCACAAAACTCATTAAACTCATTCCTGTCAACAAAACAAAAAGGCAATTCATCTTTTATGATCATTTTCACAAAAGCCTCCCTAAATAGTTGTTGATCAAATTGCCAACAAGTTAATTTGTTATCCTCTGAACTAGCACCTTTAGTGAAACTCAATAAAGATTGTGACTTGTCTTTACCTTTGTGTGCTTCTATTATTTCTTTTTTGTGTAGAAATTTCCTACAGGTCTTTCTTAAAAATTTCCAAAAACTCAAAGTATCTTGATTACTTTTTGCCAAGTATTCTTTCCTACACCAAATACAAGCTACCCAACCAGTTTAATTTCCATCTGAATCAACTAATATCTCATTAGTTTGCCAAACAACAGACTTAAACCTTTTATGAACTTGAGGTACATATGTACCTTGACTTTCTTTTACAATTGGAATTGAAGAACTTATTGTAACAATAGGAGGCTTCGTGAAAGGATGATAATTGGATTTACTAGTACTTTGATCATTTGATATGTGATCATCTTCAATTTATTATATTTTTCATTTACCGCTAGATTGTCCCATCTGTATTGCCATTAATTAATATGATATGTTAAGCATAAATACATATAAATATTTCAAACAAGCAAGCTCTACAAAAGTGACTATAACACATTCAGCCCACTCATTCGGCCCAACCACAACACCACAACCAATACTCAACAAAACTGACTGAGACACATTACAATAATAATTAATCACTCAATTCTCATCAGAAAAACAAACTAAAAGGGTGGTGGCATCTGAGACACGGTGGAGGCAACTAGAAGTGCGACGGACAAGGGCTAGGCCTAACTGAACACGGCTGGAATGGCGTGAGGTGGCCTGGAACTCATCGGAACAGCAATTGGTGCGTCGGAAATGGATGGGCAGTAGTGGAATTGGTGGCATCTTCATGTTATATATATATTCCTAGTTCTAGTATCGGTTTTTAGGACGGGACGATTCTCGGGATGGATATTGCTTAAGATCCGGAACCATCCCAAAAGAAAAAATACGTGAGAGAACGGGACGGGAAAAGTCAAAGTCAACAGATTTTATTAGTTCCGATTCTTTTGGGACAAGACTTTGGGTCGGGTCGCGAATCTACGAGTCCCGTGAGCAGCCCTACTAAATGCATATAAAGTTAAATTAGTAAACTCCTAAACCCCGTAATACCTATTTACATAAACCATTAAACCTCTAAATACTACTTAATAATTAATAAATATATTTTTTATTACTATTTATTATATTTTTAAATATTCATTTTAATTATTTATTAGTGTATTTATTTAGAAATATTTATTACAAAATAAATTATGAGTGGGATAAATATAATTTAAATAATATATTATTTATCTAATAAAAATATACACTTATAAAAGAAGTAAAAATTTAAAAATTAAATATTATTATCCAGTAATATATTTTACTTTAATTTTAAATCAATTTGGGTTTTGTAAATATTTTATAATTAATATCTATCTTTTTATTAATAGTTTATTAATTTAATTTTTATCATTATTATATTATCTATCAATAAAATTATTTCTATTTAATTTATATGATATATAATTATTAATATTATCATAACTAAATATTGTATTAACATTTCAAAAAATTGTAAATATTATTAAATTTTCAAAGCTTATAACCTATGAAAATGATAATAAATTATAGAAATTTTTTTGTTATTTTATTTTTTTATATAAAACCTATAAACCACTAAATGCCTAAAAACATAATTCACTAAACTCCTAATGACAAAACCTCTAAATACTTAAACTATTAAACTGGTATACATTAATAATAAATAATAAATAATAAATCTTAATTTACTTTTTATTCAGTATAATTTTAAATTTTGATTTTAATTATTTATCAATTTATTTTATAGAAATATTAATTACAAATTAAATTATTAGTGAGACAGATCTAATTTAAATTAAACTGGTATTGCTAAATAATAAATAATAAATCTCATTTTTTTTTTCATTATAATTTTAAATATTCATTTTAATTATTTATTTGTTTATTTATATATAAATATTAATTACAAAATAAATTGAGTTAGACAAATATAATTTATATAAATTATTTTTCATCAAAAAATTACTGATAAACATTTTAAAAGAAAAAAAAATTAAAAAAAATTAAAAAAAATTAAAAAAAAATTAAAAAAAAATTATTATATAGTAATATATTTTGCTTTTCTTTTGAATCATTTTAGGTTTTGTAATTATATTTTAATTGATAACTATCTTATTAATAATAGATTATTAATTTATTTTTTGATTATTATTAGAATATTTATCAATAAAATTGTTTATATTGAATTTATATGATATATAAAAATAATGATTATTATAACTAAAAATTGTATTCACATTTAAAAAAAATTTAAAAATTATTATATTTTCAAAGGTTATAACCTTTGAAAATATCAAAAAATAATAAGAATAATTTTATTATTAGTATTTTTTTTAATAAAACCTATAAACCACTAAATGCATACACGGTTAAATCAGTAAACTCTTAAAACTCATAATGCCTAAATACATAAACCATTAAACTGCTATATACTACTTAATAATTAATAAATCTAATTTTTACTTCTATTTATTATAATTTTAAATATTCATTTTAATTATTATTAGTTTATTTTTATAGAAATATTTATTAAAAATTAAATTATGAGTGCGACATATATATTTTAATTAATTTATTTTTAATCAAAAAAAATATATGTGATTATAAAAGAAGTAAAAATTTAAAAATTAAAAATTATGATCCATTAATAAATTTTATTTTAATTTTGAATCAATTTGGGTTTTGTAAATATTTTTAATTAATATCAAAATTTTTATTAATAGTTTATTAATTTAAATTTTGATCATTATTATATTATCAATCAATAAAATTGTATATATTGAATTTATATTATATTAATTATTAATATTATTATAACTAAATATTGTATTCACATTTCAAAAAATTTTAAATATTATTATATTTTCAAAGGTTATAACATATGAAAATGAAAAAAAATTACAAATTTTTTTTTGTTATTTTATTGTTTAAATAAAACCTATAAACAACTAAATGCCTACAAACATATATTGCTAAACACCTAAACGACAAAACCTCTAAATACTTAAACCATTAAACACGTGTACATTAATAAAAAATCATAAATCACAATTTAATTTTTATTAAGTATAATTTAAAAATTTTATTTTAATTATTTATAAGTTTATTTTTATAGAAATATTAATTACAAAATAAATATTTAGTGAGACACATCTAATTTAAATTATTTAGTTTTCATAAAAATAATATATATCCTTATAAAAAGAGGCAAAATTTTTTTAAAAAATTTATTATTTAGTAATATATTTTATTTTTATTTTGAATCATTTTAGATTTTGCAATTATATTTTAATTTATATCATTCTTATTAATAATAGTTTATTAATATTATATAGATCATTATTATAATATCTATTAATAAAATTATTTATATTGAGTTTACATTATATATATTTATTAAGATTATTATTACATAATATTATATTCACATTTAAAAAAATTAAAAATTTTTATATTATCAAAGGTTATAACCTTCAAAAATTTTAAAAAATCAAAAAATTTAATTTTTTATTCTTTCATTCATTAAATAAAAACTATAAATAACTAAAGTCCTAAACACTTAAATCACTAAACCCCAAAACACCTAAATACTTAAACCATTAAACTAGTATATCCTGAATAATAAATAATAAAAATCTCAATTTTATTTGTATTCATTATAATTTTAAATATTTATTTTAATTATTTATTAGTTTATTTTTATAGGATTATAAATTAAAAATAAATTATGAGGATGACAAATATAATTTAAATAATTTACTTTTAATAACAAAAAATATAAACTTATAAAAATAAGCAAAAGATCAAAGAAAGTATTATTTTTTAATATATTTTACTAAGATTTTGAATAAATTTACCTTTTACAAATATATTTAAAATAATATTTATCTTATTAATAATTGTTTATAGATTTATTTTTTGATCATTAATATATTATATTTCAATATAATTATTTATATTAAATTTACATGATATATAATTATTAAAATTATCATAACTAAATACAGTATTCACATATAAAAAAAATTTAAAAATTGTTATATTTTCAAAGTTTATAAACTTAAAAAATGAGAAAAAATAACAAATATAAATTTTTTGTTATATCATTGTTTAAATAAAACTTATAAACCATTAAATACCTAAATAGATAAATATCTAAAGTCCTAAACCCAGAAGCCCCTAAATACTTAAACCTTATAACTCGTAAACCTTAAATATAATTTAAATAATTGATAGAAATATTAATTACAAAATAAATTATGAGTGATACATATATAATTTAAATAATATGCTAGATATTAATTTATATCTAGCATATTAATAATAGTTTATTAATTTATTTTTTGATATTTGATTTAATATCTATCAATAAAATTGTTTATATTTAGTTTATATTATATATAGTTATAATATTTATTATTACTAAATATTGTATTCACATTTATAAAAAATTTTAAAATTATTATATTTTCAAATGTTATAACCTATGAAAATTTGAAAAAATATCAAAAATAATTTTTTTTATTATTTCATGGTTTGAATAAAACATATAAACCATTAAATGTCTAAACTCTTAAATTTATAACTTGTAAATCTCGAAAACCCTAAATAGAGAAATTTTTTAAACATGTATATCGTAAATAATAAATAATAAATGTCATTTTTATTTTTTTCATTATAATTTTAAATATTCATTTTAATTATTTATTTGTTAATTTTTATATAAATATTAATTACCAAATAAATTATAAGTTATATAAATATAATTTATATAAATTATTTATAAACAAAAAAAATATAGCTAAACTTAATAAAAGAATAAAAAAATTAAAAATAAAACAATATTATATAGTAATATATTTTGCTTTGTTTCTGAATCATTTTAGGTTTTATAATTACATTTTAATTGATATCTAACTTATTAATAATAGATTATTTATTTATTTTTTGATCATTATTATAATATTTATCAATAAAAATGTTTATAATGAATTTTTATGAAATATAATTTTAATAAATATTATAACTAATTATTATATTCACTTTTGAAAAAAGTTTTAAAATTATTATATTTTCAAAGGCTATAACCTTAGAAAATATCAAAAAATAACAATAATACATTTTTTGTTATTTTAATTTTTAAATAAAATATATAAACCACTAAATGCATATATAGTTAAATAAGTAAACTCCTAAATTCATAAACCATTAAACCACTATATACTACTTAATAATTAATAATTATTATTTTTATTTTATTTATTATGATTTTAAATATTGATTTTATTATTTATTAATTTATTTTTAGAAAATATTTATTCCAAAATAAATTATGAGTGCGACAAATATAATTTAAATAATTTATTTTTAATCAAAAAAATATAGACATTTATAAAAGAATTAAAAATATAAAAATTAAAATTATTATTCAGTAATATATTTTTGTTTAATCTTGGATCGATTTCGGTATTGTAAATATTTTTTAATTAATATCTATTTTATTATTAATAGTTTAATAATTTAATTTTTGATCATTATTATATTATATATCAATAAAATTGTTTATATTAAATTTATATGGTATATAATTATTAATATTAAAATAACTAAATATTGTATTCACATTTCAAAAAATTTTAAATATTATTATATTTTCAAAGGTTATAACCTATGAAAAATGAGAAAAAATTACACATTTTTTTTGTTATTTATTGTTTTAATAAAACCTATAAACCACTAAATGCCTAAAAACTTAAATTGCTAAACTCTAAAATGACAAAACTTCTAAATACTTAAACCATTAAACTCGTGTACAATAATAAATAATCATAAATATCAATTTAATTTTTATTAAGTTTAATTTTAAATTTTTATTTTAATTATTTATCAGTTTATTTTTATAGAAATATTAATTACAAAATAAATTATTAGTGAGACGGATCTATTTTAAATAATTTATTTTGTATGAAAAAAATAAATATGCTTATAAAAAGAGGCAAAATTTTAAAAATAAAAATTTATTATTTATTAATATATTTTATTTATTTTTTGAATCATTTTAGATTTTGCAATTATATTTTAATTTATATGATTATTATTAATAATAGTTTCTAATTTTTTTTGATCATTATTATAATATATATTAATAAAATTATTTATATTGAGTTTACATTATATATAATTATTAAGATTATTATAACTAAATATTATATTCACATTTAAAAAAAATTAAAAATTATTATATTTTCAAAGATTATAACCTTTAAAAATTTTTTAAAAAATCAAAATATTAATCTTTTGATTTTTTAATTCTTTAAATAAATACTATAAATCACTAAAGGCCTAAACACTTAAATACTAAACCCCAAAATACCTAAATACTTAAACTATTAAACTAGTATATCCTGAATAATAAATAATAAATATCAATTTTATTTGTATTCATTATAGTTTTAAATATTCATTTTAATTATTTATAAGTTTATTTTTATAGAATTATAAATTAAAAATAACTTATGAGGAAGACAAATATAATTTAAATAATTTACTTTTAATGAAAAAAATATAAACTTATAAAAAGAAGCAAAACATCAAATAAATTATTATTTAGTAATATATTTTATTTTGATTTTGAATAAAATTACGTTTTGCAAATATATTTTAAAAAATATCTATCTTATTAATAATAGTTTATTAATTTATTTTTTGATCATTAATATAATATCTATCAAATAAAAATTATATAATTATTTAAATTAAACTTATAAACCATTAAATGCCAAATACATAAATCTCTAAGCTCCTAAACCTCGAAGATCCCTAAATAAATGAACCTTTAAACTCATAAACCTTAAATATACTTTAAATAATTTATATAAAAATTAATTACATAATACATTTTGAGTGTCAAATTTAATTTAAATTATATATTTTTCATCAAAAAAATATATAAGCTTATAAAATGATGCAAAAACAAAATAAAATTATTATTTAGTAATAAATTTATCTTTGATTTTGAATCATTTTAATTTTTTTAATTATATTTCAATTTATATATATCATATTAATAATAGTGTATTAATTTATTTTTTGATAATTGATATAATATCTATCAATAAAATTGTTTATATATAGTTGATATTATATATAGTTATAATTATTATTATTACTAAATATTATATAAACATTTTTAAAAAATTTTAAAATTATTATATTTTCAAATGTTATAACTTTTGAAAATTTGAAAAATTATCAAAACTAAATTTTTTGTTATTTTATTTTTTAAACAAAACCTATAAACCATATAATGCCTAAAAACATAAATTGCTAAACTCCTAAATGATAAAACCTTTAAATACTTAAACCATTAAATTAGTATACATTTATAAAAAATTATAAATCTCAATTTAATTTTTATTATGTATAATTTTAAATTTTTATTTTAATTATTTATTAGTTTATTTTTATAGAAATATTAATTAGAAAAATAATTATTAGTGAGACATATATAAATTAAATTAAACCGGTATACTCTAAATAATAAATAATATATCTCATTTTTTTTTCATTATAATTTTAAATATTCATTTTAATTATTTATTTGTTTATTTTTATATAAATATTAATTACAAAATAAAGTATAAGTTATACAAATATAATTTATATAAATAAGTTTTCAACAAAAAAATACAGATAAACTAATTAAAATTAGAAAAAAACTAAAAACAAAAATTATTATATAGTAATATATTTTGCTTTGTTTCTCAATCATTTTAGGTTTTGTAATTATATTTTAATTGATATCTAACTTATTAATAATAGATTATTAAATTATTTTTTTATCATTATTATAATATTTATCAATAAAAATGTTTATATTGAATTTATGTGATATATATATTTAATATTTATTATAACTAAAAAATATATTCACTTTTGAAAAAAATTTTAAAATTATTATATTTTCAAAGATTAAAACCCTTTAACATGTTAAAAAATAAAAAAAAAATATTTTTTTAATTTATTGTTTAAATAAAACCTATAAACCACTAAATGCTTAAACACATTAATCACTAAACTACAAAATCCCGATACCCCTATTTAAATAATTTTTTAAACCAGTATACCCTACATAATAATTAATAAATCTCATTTTTATTTGTTTTCATTATAATTTAAAATATTTATATTGATTCATTAGTTTTTAATTTATATATATATATTAATTATAAAATAAATTATAAGTTAAAAAATATAATTTATAAAAATTATTTTTCATTAAAAAATAGATAAGCTTATAAAAAGAATAAAAACTTAAAAACAAATTATTATTAATAAGTTATATATTTTGCTTTGCTTTTGAATCATTTTAGGTTTTGATATTATTTTTTAAGTAATATCAATGTTATTCATAATAGATTTTTAATTTATTTTTTGATAATTATTAGAATATCTTTCAATAAAATTGTTTATATTGAATTTATATGATATATAATTATTATGATTATTATAAATAAATATTTATCCACTTTTTGAAAAAATATAAAAATTATTATATTTTCAATGGTTATAACATTTGAAAATATCAAAAAATAATAAAAATAATTTTTATTATTTTATTTTTTAAATAAAAACTATAAACCACTAAATGTATACATAGTTAAATCAGTAAACTCCTAAACCTCGTAATGCCTAAATACATAAACCATTAAACTCTATATACTACTTAATAATTAAAAAAATCTAATTTTTATTGATAGATATTATAATAATGATAAAAAATTAAATTAATAAACTATTAATAATAAGATATATATTAATTAGAAAATATTTACAAAACCCAAATTGATTCAAAATTAAATTAAAAAATATTATTGAATAATATTTTTAAATTTTTAAATTTTTACTTATTTTATAAGTGTATATATTTTTTATATAAATAAATTATTTAAATAATATTTGTCGCACTCATAATTTATTTTGTAATAAAAAATTATATAAAAATAAACAAATAAATAATTAAAATGAATATTTAAAATTATAATAAATTGAAATAAAATTAGATTTCTTAATTATTAAGTAGTATATATTGGTTTAATGGTTTATGTATTTAGGTATTACGGGCTTTAAAAGTTTACTGATTTAACTGTGTAAGCATTTAGTGGTTTATAGGTTGTATTTAAAAATTAAAATAACAAAATATTTATTTTTTTTATTTTTTTATATTTTCAAAAGGTTATAACCTTTGAAAATATAAAAAGTTTTAAATTTTTTTCAAATGTGTATACAATATTTAGTAATAATAATCATTATATTTATATATCATCTAAATTCAATACAAACAATATTATTGATAAATATTCTAATAATGATCAAAATATAAATTAATAATCTATTATTAATAAGATAGATATAATTAAAATATAATTACAAAACCTATAATGATTCAGAAGCAAGCAAATTATATTACTATATAATAATTTTTTGTTTTTGAATTTTTTTTTCTTTTAAAAAGTTTATCTATATTTTTTTGATAAAAAATAATTTATATAAATTATATTTGTCTAACTCATAATTTATTTTTTAATTTTTATTTATATAAAAATAAACAAATAAATAATTAAAATGAATATTTAAAATTATAATGAAAAAAAATGAGATTTATTCTTTATTTTTTATTATTTAGGGATACCGGTTTAATTTAAATTAGATCCATCTCACTAATAACATATTTTGTAATTAATATTTGTATAAAAATAAATTCATAAATAATTAAAATAAAAATTTTAAATTATACTGAATAAAAATTAAAATGAAATTTATGAATTATTATTAATGTATACCAGTTTAATATTTTAATAATTTAGAGGTTTTGTCATTTAGGACTTTAGCGATTTATGTTTTTAGGCATTTAGTAGTTTATATGATTTGTTTAAACGATGATATAACAAAAAAATTATTTTTGATATTTTTATTACATTTTCAAAGATTATAACCTTTGACAATATAAAAATTTTAAAATTTTTTAAAAATGTTAATACAATATTTAGTAAAAATAATCATTATAATTATATATAATATAAACTAAATATAAACAATTTTATTCATAGATATGATATCAATTATCAAAAAATAAATTAATATGCTATTATTAATATGATAGATATAAATTAAAATATAATTGCAAAACCTAAAATTATTTAATATCCAAGTAAAATTTATTACTAAATAATATGTTTTTTTTGTTTTTGCTTCTTTTTATAAGCTTATTTTTTTTTGATGAAAAATAAATTATTTAAATTATATTTGTATCACCATTAATTTATTTTGTAATTAATATTATAATAAATTATTTAAATTATATTTAAGGGTTACGAGTTTAGTGGTTTAAGTATTTAGGGGCTTTTGTGTTTAGGAGTTTATAGGTTTAAGTGTTTAGGTATTTAGTGGTATATAAGTTTTATTTAAACAATGATATAACAAAAAATTTATTTTTTTTATTTTTTTAATTTTAAAGGTTATAACCTTTGAAAATATAATAATTTTTAAATTTTTTTCAAATGTAAATATAATATTTAGTTATAATAATCTTAATAATTATAAGTCATTTAAATTCAATATAAATAATTACATTGCTAGATATTATATTAATGATCAAAAAAAATTTAATAAACTATTATTAATAGGATAGATATTATTATTATTATTATTATTTATTATTTATTATTCAATATATAATGTTTTAATGGTTTAAGTATTTTGGTGTTTTTGGGTTTAGGAGTTTAGTGCTTTAAGTGTTTAGACCTTTAGTGATTTATAGTTATTATCTAAAGAATTAAAAAATAAAAAATTTAATATTTTGAATTTTTTTAATTTTTGAAGGTTGTAACCTTTGAAATATAATAATTTTAAATTTTTTGAAATGTGAATATAATATTTAGTTATATTAATCTTATTAATTATATATAATGTAAACAAAATATAAATAATTTTATTAATAGATATTATAATAATTATCAATAAATAAATTAATAAACTAGTATTAATAAGAATGAAATAAATAAAAATATAATTGTAGAATCTAAAATGATTCAAAATAAAAATAATATACATTACTAAATAATAATTTTTTATTTTAAAAATGTTGCCTCATTTTATAAGCATATATATTTTTTTAATGAAAAATAAATTATTTAAATTATATATGTTTCACTAATAAATTCAGTTATAATAATCTTAATAATTATAAGACATTTAAATTCAATATAAGTAATTTTATTGATAGATATTATAATAATGATCAAAAAATAAATTAATAAACTATTATTAATAAGATTGATAGCAATTAAAATATAAATGCAAAACCTATAATGATTCAAAATCAAAGTTAAATATTTTACTAAATGATAATTTTTTGTTTTTAAATTTTTAATTCTTTTTATATGCTTATATTTTTTTGATTAAAAATAAATTATTAAAATTATAGTTGCCTCGCTCATTATTTATTTTGCGATTAATATTTCTATAAAAAATAAATTAATAAATAATTAAAATGAATATTTAAAATTATAATGAATACAAATTAAAATGAGATTTATGATTTATTATATATGGTATACCAGTTTAATGGTTTGATTATTTAGGAGTTTTTTCGTTTAGGAGTTTAGTAATTTATGTTTTTATGCATTTAGTGGTTTATCAGTTTTATATATATAATAAAAATTTGAAATTCTATTTTTGATTTTTTCTAATTTTCAAAGGTTAACCTTTAAAAATAAGATAATTTTTAAAATTTTTTTAAATGTGAATACCATGTATAATTATATTAATCTTACTAATTATATTTCATATAAATTCAATATAAACAATTTTAATGATAGAGAGTATAATAATGATCAAAAATTAAATTAATAAACTATTATTAATAATATAAATATTAATTAAAATATATTTACATAACACAAAATGATTCAAAATCAAATCAAAATATATTACTAAATAATAATATTTAATTTTAAAATATTTTAATCTTTTTATAAGCTTATATTTTTTATTGATTAAAAATAAATTATTTAAAAATATTTTTCTCACTCAAAATTTATTTTGTAATTAATTTTTTAAAAAAATTAAACTATAAATAATTAAAATGAATATTTAAAATTATAATAAATAGAAATAAAAATGAGATTTATTATTTATTAAGTAGTATATAACTGTTAAAAGGTTTATGTATTTAGGGGTTCGGGGTCTATGAGCTTATTGATTTAAGTAAGTAAGTATTTAATTATCTATAGGATTTATTTTAAAAATGAAATCAAAAAAAAATTATTTTTATTATTTTTTCTCATTTTTTAAGGTTATAACCTTTGAAAATATAATAATTTTTAAATTTCTTTTCAAAAGTGAATACAATATGTATTTATAATAATCATAATAAGTATATATCATATAAATCCAATATAAACAATTTTATTGATAGATATTCTAATAATTATCAAAAAATAAATTAAAAATCTATTATGAATAAGATTGATATTACTTATAATATAATATAAAAACCTAAAATGATTCAAAAGCAATACAAAATATATCACTAAATAATAATTATTTGTTTTTAAATTTTTATGATTTTTATAAGCTTTCTATTTTTTGATGAAAGATATTTTTAATAAATTATATTTTTAACTTATAATTTATTTTATAATTAATATATATATATATATATATAACTAAACAATCAAAATGATTTTTTTAAATTATAATGAAAACAAATTAAAATGAGATTTATTAATTATTATTTAGTGTATACCATTTTAAAGGATTATTAATATAGGGGTATCGAGATTTTGTACTTTAGTCATTTAAGTGTTTAGGCATATAAATTCAATATAAACATTTTTATTGATAAATATTCTAATAATGATCAAAAAATTAATTAATAATCTATTATTAATAGGATAGATATCAATTAAAATATAAATACAAAAGCTTAAATGATTCAGAAGAAAAGCAAAATATATTACTATATACTAATTTTTTGTTTTGATAATTTTTTTCTTATAAAAAGTTTATTTATAATTTGTTGATGAAAAATAATTTATATAAATTATATTTTTTTAACTCATAATTTTTTTTGTAATTAATAATTATATAAAAATATACAAATAAATAATTAAAATGAATATTTAAAATTTTAATGAAAAAAAATGAGTTTTATTATTTATTATTTAGAGTATACTGAATTAATTTAAATTAGAACTATCTAACTAATAATTTATTTTGTAATTAATATTTCAATAAAATAAACTGATAAATAATTAAAATAAAAATATAAAATTAAACTAAATAAAAATTAAAATGAAATTTATGATTTATTATTAATGTATACCAGTTAAAATTGTTTAAGTATTTAGAGGTTTTGTCATTTAGGAGTTTAGCTATTTATGTTTCTAGGCATTTAGTGGTTTATAGGTTTTATTTAAACAATAAAATAAAAAAAAATTTGTAATTTTTTCTCATTATAATAGGTCATAACCTTTGAAAATATAATAATATTTAAAATTTTTTGAAATGTGAATACAATATTTAGTTATAATAATATTTAAAATTATATATTATATGAATTCATTATAAACAATTTTATTGCTAGATATTATAATAATGATCAAAAAATAAATTAATAAACTATTAATAATAAGATAGATATTAATTAAAAAATATTTACAAAACCCAAATTGATTCTAAATTTAAGTAAAATATATTACTTAAAAATAATTTTTAATTTTTAAATGTTTACTTATTATATAAGTGTAAATACTTTTATTGATTAAAAAAATTAATTAAATTATATTTCTCGCACTCATAATTTATTTTGTAATAAATATTTCTATAGAAATAAACTAATAAATATTTAAAATAAATATTAAATTATAAAAAATAGAAATAAAAATTAGATTTATTAAATATTAAGTTGTATATAGCAGTTTAATGGTTTATATATTTAGGCATTACGATGTTTAGAAGTTTACTGATTTAACTATGTATGCATTTAGTGGTTATAGGTTTTATTTAAAAAATAAATAAACAAAAAATATATTTTTATTATTTATTGATATTTTCAAAGGTTATAACTTTGAAAATATAATAATTTTTAAATTTTTTCAAAAGTGAATTAAATATTTAGTTATTATAATCATTATTTTTATATTTCATATAAATTCAATATAAATAATTTATTGATAAATATTCTAATAATGATCAAAAAATAAATTAATAATCTATTATTAATAAGATAGATATCAAGTAAAATATAATTTCAAAACCTAAAATGATTCAGAAGGAAAGCAAAATATATTACTATATAATAAATTTATGTTTTGAAATTTTTATTTCTTTTTATAAGTTTATCTATATTTTTTTATGAAAAATAATATATATAAATTATATTTGTCTAACTCATAATTTATATTGTAATTAATATTTAATAAAAATAAACAAATAAATAATTAAAATGAATATTTTAAATTATAATAAAAAAATAATATTGAGATTTATTATTTATTATTTAGGGTATACCAGTTTAAAAGGATTATCTATTTAGGGTTTTGGAGATTTCAGAGTTATTGACTTAAGTATTTAGGCATTTAGTAGTTAATAGGATTTATTTAAATAATGAAATAACAAAAAAAATATTTTGATATTTTCTCAAATTTTCAAAGGTTATAACCTTTGAAAATGTGAATACAATAATTAGTAATAATAATCATTATAAATATATATATTATAAATTAAATATAAACAATTTTATTGATATATATGATATCAATTATCAAAAAATAAATTAATATGTTATTATTAATATGATAGATATAAATTAAAATATAATTGCAAAACATAAAATTATTCAAAATCAATGTAAAATTTATTACCAAATAATAATTTTTTTTAATTTTTGCTTCTTTCTATACGCTTATTTTTTTGTTGATGAAAAATAAATTATTTAAATTATATTTAAGGTTTATGAGTTTAAAGTTTTAAGTGTTTAGGGGCTTTTATGTTTAAGAGATTATAGATTTAAGTGTTTACGCATTTAGTAGTTTATTTTTATTTTTATTTTTCTAATTTTTTAAGGGTATAACCTTTGAAAATATAAAAATTTCTAAATTTTTTTCAATTGTAAATATAATATTTAGTTATAATAATCTTAATAAATATAAGTCATTTAAATTCAATATAAATAATCACATTGCAAGATATTATAATAATGATCAATAACTAAATTAATAAACTATTATTAATAAGATAGATATTATTTAAAATATATTTGCAAAATCTAAATTTCTTCAAAATCAAAGTATATATTACTAAATAATAATATTTTTAATATTTTGCTTTTTTATAAGTTTATTTTTTTGTTATTAAAAATAAATTATTTAAATTACATTTCTCTTCATCATAATTTATTTTGTAATTTATAATTCTATAAAAATAAACTAATAAATAAAAAAATAAATATTTAAAATTATTATGAATAGAAATAAAATTGAGATTTATTATTTATTTTTCAGGATATACAGGTTTAATGGTTTAAGTATTTAGGTGTTTTGGGGTTTAGTCATTTTAAGTGTAAATGCCTCTGGTGATTTTATCTAATTTTTGAAGGTTATAACCTTTGAAAATATAATAATTTCTAATTTTTTTTAAATGTGAATATAATATTTAGTTATAATAATCTTGATAATTATATATAATGTAAAATCATTATAAATAATTTTATTAATAGATATTATAATAATGACAATAAATAAATTAATAAACTATTATTAATTAGAATGATATATATTAAAATATAATTGCAAAATCTAAAATTATTCAAAATAAAATTAAAATAAATTACTAAATAATAATATTTTGTTTTAAAAGGTTTGCCACTTTTTATGATCTTCTATTTTTTTGATGAAAAATAAATTATTTAAATTATATCCGTCTCACTAATAATTTATTTTGTAATAAATATTTTAAAAAAATAAACTGTAAATAATTAAAACGAATATTTAAAATTATAATGAATACTAATTAAAATGAGATTTATTATTTATTATTTAGAGTATACTAATTTAAAGACTTATGTATTTATGGTCTTCGGGGTTTAGGAGTTTAGTCATTAAGAATTTAGGTATTTTGTGGTTTATAGATTTTATTTAATGATCTAATTACAAAAAATTTATTTTTTTATTTTTTGTTATTTTCAAATGTTAAAACCTTTGAAAACTTAATAATTTTTAAATTTTTTTAAATAGTGAAAATATTATTTTGTTATAATAATCTAAATAATTATATGTTATGTAAATTCAATATAAATAATTTTTTAGAGATACTATAATGATGATAATAAAATAAATTAATAAACTATTATTAATAAAAAAGATATTAAATAAAATTATTTGCAAAACCTAAAATGATTCAAAATCAAAGTAAAATATATTAATAATATAAATATTAAATAAAACTATTATTAATAAGATAAAATATATAGGTTTAAAAGATCATATATTTAGGAGTTTTGGGATTTAAGAATTTAGTGATTTAAGTGTTAAGGCATTTAGTAGTTTATAAGTTTTATTAGAAAAATAAAATAACAAAAAAATTTTTGTTGTTATTTGTTTTCATTTTTGAAGGATATAACCTTTGAAACTATAACAATTTTTAAATTTTTTTTAAATGTGTATACTATATTTAGTTATGATACTATTAATAATTATATATCATGTAATTTTAATATAAACAATTATATTGATATATATTATAATAATGATCACACAAAAGATTAATAAACAATTATTAATAAGATAAATATTGTTGAAAATATATTTACAAAAGCTAAAATGATTCAAAATCAAAGTGAAATATGTTACTAAATATTAATTTTAAATTTTTGTTTCCATTTATAAGCTTATATATTTTTTGATGAAAAATAAATAATTTAAATTATATTTGTCTCACTATTAATTTATTTTTTAATTTATATTTCTATAAAAATAAATTAATAAATAATTAAAATGTAAATATAAAATTATAATGAATACTAATAAAAATGAGATTTATGAATAATTATTTAGGGTATACCTATTTAATGGTTTAAGTTTATTGTGGTTTTGGGGTTAATGAATTTATTGATTTATATGTTTACACATTTATGTGTTTATAGGTTTTATTTAATCAATGAAATAACAAAAAATTTATTTTTATGAATTTTCATGATTTGCAAAGGTTATAAAGTTTGAAAATATAATAATTTTTTAATAGTTCTAAAATATGAATACAATACTTAGTTATAATAATCTTAATAATTATATCTGATGTAAATTCAATATAAAAAATTTTATAAAAATATATTATTTTGATGATCAAAAAATAAATTAATAAACTATTATTAATATGTTAAATATTATAAGCTTATATTTTTTTTAATAAAAAATAATTTATTTAAATTATATATGTCTCACTCATTATTTATTTTGTAATTAATATTTCTATAAAAATAAACTAAAAAATAAATAAAATGAATATTTAAAATTATAATGAATACAAATAAAAATGAGATTTATTATTTATTATTTACGTTATATAGGTTTAATGGTTTAAGTATTTAGGGGGTTTTGGGCTTTAGGAGTCTAGAGATTTAAATGTTTTTGCATTTAGTTGTTTATAAGTTTTATTTAAATAATAAAATAATAAAAAAATTATATTTGTGATTTTTTATCATTTTTGAAGGTTATAACCTTTGAAAATATAATAATTTTTAAATTTTTTTCAATTGTAACTAGAATATTTAGTTATAAAAATCTTAATAATTATAAGACATTTAAATTTAATATAAGTAATTTTATTGTTAGATATTATAAAATTGATCATATAATAAATTAATAAATTATTCTTAAAAAGATTGATAACAATTAAAATATAATTGCAAAACCTATATATAATGATTCAAAATCAAAGTAAAATATATTACTAAATAATTATTTTTTGTTTTTAAATTTTACTTTTTTTTATATGCTTATATTTTTTTTGATTAAAAATAAATTTTTAAAATTAAAGTTGTCTCGCTCATTATTTATTTTGTGATTAATATTTCTATAAAAATAAATTAATAAATAATTAAAAAGAATATTTAAAATTATAATGAATACAAATAAAAATGAGATTTATGATTTATTATATGTGGTATACCGTTTTAATGGTTTGATTATTTAGGAGTTTTTTCATTTAGGAGTTTATCAATTTATGTTTTTAGGTATTTAGTGGTTTATTGGTTTTATTTATATAATAAAAATAAATTTTTTTTTAGATTTTTTATGATTTTCAAATGTGAATACTATGTATAATTATATTAATATTAATAATTATATATCATATAAATTCAATATAAAAAATTTTAATGATAGATATTATAATAATGATCAAAAATTAAATTAATAAACTATTATTAATCATATAAATATCAATTAAAATATATTTACATAACACAAAATGATTCAAAATCAAATTAAAATATATTACTTAATAATCTTATTTAATTTTCAAATATTTCTTTCATTTTATAAGCTTATATTTTTTATTGATTAAAAATAAAATATTTATATAATATTTGTCTCACTCAAAATTTTTTTGTAATTAATTTTTCTAAATAATTAATCTATAAATAATTAAAATGAATATTTAAATTTATATTAAATAGAAATAAAAATGAGATTTATAATTTATTAAGTAGTATATAGCTTTTAAAAGGTTTATGTATTTAGGGGTTTTGGGGTCTATGAGCTTACTGATTTAAGTAAGTAAGCATTTAATGATCTATAGGTTTTATTTTAAAAATGAAATAACAAAAAATTTATTTTTATTATTTTTTCTCATTTTTTAAGGTTATAACCTTTGAAAATATAATAATTTTTAAATTTCTTTTCTAAAGTTAATACAATATATATTTATAATAATCATAATAATTATATATCATATAAATTCAATAAAAAAAATTTTATTGATAGATATTCTAATAATTATCAAAAAATAAATAAAAAATCTATTATGAATAAGATTGGTTTTACTTAAAATAGAATATCAAAACCTAAAATGATTCAGAAGCAAAGCTAAATATATCACTAAATAATAAAATATTTGTTTTTAAATTTTTATGATTTTTATAAGCTTATCTATTTTTTGATGAATTATATATTTAATAAATTATATTTTTAAATCATAATTTATTTTATAATTAATATATATATATAAATAAAAAACTAAACAATAAAAATTAATTTTTTAAATTATAATGAAAACAAATAAAAATGAGATTTATTAATTTTTATTTATGGTATACCGGTTTAAAGGATTATCTATATAGGGCTATCAGGATTTTGTAGTTTAGTTATTTAAGTACTTAGTCATTTAAAGGTGTATAGGTTTTATTTAAACAATTAAATATCAAAAAAAATTATTTTTTTTGACATTTTCAAATGTTATATTCTTTGAAAATATAATAATTATAATTTTTTGTTTAAAAGCGAATACTATATTTAGTTATAATAATCATTATATTTATATATCATATAAATTCAATATAAACATTTTTATTGATAAATATTCTAATAATGATGAAAAAATAACTTAATAATCTATTATTAATAAGATAGATATCAATTAAAATATATTTACAAAACCTATAATGATTCAGAAGTAAAGAAAAATATATTACTATACAATAATTTTTTATTTTGAAATTTTTTTTTCTTTTAAAAAGTTTATCAATAATTTTTTGATGAAAAATATTTTATATAAATTATATTTGTGTATCTCATACATTATTATGTAATTAATATTTATATAAAATTAAACAAATAAATAATTAAAATGAATATTTAATATTATAATTAAAAAAATGAGATTTATTTTTGATTATTTAGGGTATACCGGTCTAATTTAAATTAGATCTATCTCACTAATATTTATTTTGTATTTAATATTTCTATAAAAATAAACAGAAAATTAATTAAAATAAAAATTTAAAATTATACTGAATAAAAATTAATATGATATTTATGATTTATTATTAATGTATACTAGTTTAATGGTTTAAGTATTTAGAGGTTTTGTCTTTTAGAAGTTTAGCGATTGAGGTTTTTAGACATTTAGTGGTTTATAGATTTTATTTAATCAATAAAATAAAAAAAAATTATTTGTAATTTTTTCTCATTTTCATAGGTTATAACCTTTGAAAATATAATAATATTTAAAATTTTTTGAAATGTGAATACAATATTTAGTTATAATAATATTAGTAATTATATATGATATAAATTCAATATATATAATTTTATTGATAGATATTATAATAATGATCAAAAAATAAATTAATAAACTACTAATAATAAGATAGATATTAATTAAAAAATATTTACAAAACACAAATTGATTCAAAATTAAAGTAAAATTTATTACTGGATAATAATTTTTAATTTTTTAATTTTTCTTCTTTTATAAGCGTATATATTTTATTTTATTAAAAATAAATTATTTAAATTATATTTGTGGCACTCATAATTTATTTTATTATAAATATTTCTCTAAAAATAAACTAATAAATAATAAAAATGAATATTTAAAACTATAATAAAGAGAAATTAAAATTAGATTTATTAATTATTATGTATTATATAGCAGTTTAATGTTTTATGTATTTAGATATTAGGGGGTTTATGTCTTTACTGATTTAATTGTGTATGCATTTAGTGGTTTAAAGGTTTTATTTAAAAAATAAAATAACAAAACATTTATTTTTATTATTTTTTGATATTTTCAAAGGTCATAACCTTTGAAAATATATTAATTTTTAAATTTTTTTCAAAAGTGAATTCAATATTTAGTTATAATAATCATTATATTTATGTATCATATAAATTCAACATAATCAATTTTAGTGATAAATATTCTAATAATGATCAAAAAATAAATTAATAATCTATTCTTAATAAGATAGATATCAATTAAAATATAATTACAAAACATAAAATGATTCATAAGCAAAGCAAAATATATTACTATATAATAATTTTTTGTTTTGAGATTGTTTCTATTTTAAAAAGTTTTTCTATATTTTTTTGATTAAAAATAATTATCATAAATTATATTTGGCTAACTCATAATTTATTTTTTAATTAATATTTATATAAAAATAAAAAATTAATAATTAAAATGAATATTTAAAATTATAATGAAAAACAATGAGATTTATTATTTATTATTTAGGGTATATTGGTTTAATTTAAGTTATATCTATCTCAATAATAATTTACTTTGTAAATAATATTGCTATAAAAATAAATTGATAAATAATTAAAATAAAAATTTAAAATTATACTGAATAAAAATTAAAATGAGATTTATGATTTATTATTAATGGATACCAGTTTAAAGGTTTAAGTATTTTGAGATTTTGTCATTTAGGAGTTTAGTGATTTATGTTTTTAGGCTTTTAGTGATTTATAGGTTTTATTTAAACAATAAAATAACAAAAAAAAATTTGTAATTTTTTGTCATTTTCAAATGTTATAACCTTTGAAAATTTAATAATATTTAAAATTTTTTGAAATTTGAATATAATATTTAGTTATAATAATTTTAATAATTCTATATCATATAAAATAAATATAAACAATTTTATTGATAGATATTATAATAATGATCAAAAATTAAATTAATCAACTATTAATAATCAGATATATATTAATTAAAAAATATTTACAAAACCCAAATTGATTCAAAATTCAAGTAGAATATATTAGTTGATAATAATTTTTAATTTTTAATAATACTTCTTTTATACTTCTTTTAAAAGCATATATTTTTTTGATTAAAAATAAATTATTTAAATTATATATGTCGCACTCATAATTTATTTTGTAATAATAATTTTTATAAAAATAAACTAATAAATAATTAAAATGAATATTTAAAATAATAATAAATTGAAATAAAAATTAAATTTATTAATTATTAAGTAGTATATAGCGGTTTAATAGTTTGTGTATTTAGGCATTATGGGGTTTAGGAGTTTACTGATATAACTGTGTATGCATTTAGTGGTTTATAGGTTTTATTTAAAAAATAAAATAACATAAAATTTATTTTTATTATTTTTTCATATTTCCAAAGGTTATAAACTTTGGAAATATAATAATTTTTAAATTTTTTTCAAAAGTGAATTAAATATTTAGTTATAATAATCATTATATTTATATATCTTATAAATTCAATATAAACAATTTTATTGATAAATATTCTTATAATGATCTGAAAATAAATTAATAATCTATAATTAAAAAGATAGATAGCAATTAAAATATAATTATAAAAACTAAAATAATTCATAAGAAAAGCAAAATATATTACTATATAATAATTTTTTGTTTAGATATTTTTTTTTCTTTTAAAAAGGTTATCTATAATTTTTTGATGAAAAATAATATATATAAATTATATTTGTCTAACTCAATTTATTTTGTAATTAATATTTATATATAAATAAACAAATAAATAATTAAAATGAGTATTTAAAATTATAATTAAAAAAATAAGACTTTATTATTTATTATTTAGCAAAACCGGTTTAATTTAAATAAGATCTGTCTCACTAATAATTTATTTTGTAATTAATATTTTATTTAAAAATAAACTGATAAATAATTAAAATAAAATTTTAAAATTATACTGAATAAAAATTAATATGAGATTTATTATTTATTATTAATGTATACAAGTTTAATGGTTTAAGTATTTAAAGGTTTTGTCGTTTAGAAGTTTAGCAATTTATGTTTTTAGGCTTATTGTGGTTTATAGGTTTTAATAAGAAAATAAAATAAAATAAAAATTATTTTTATTATTTTTTGATATTTTGAAAGGTTATAACCTTTCAAAATATAATAATTTTTAAATTTTTTTAAAAAGTGAATACAATCTTTAGTTATAATAATCATTATATTTATATATCATATAAATTCAATATAAACAATTTTATTGATAAATATTCTAATAATGATGAAAAAATAAATTAATAATCTCTTATTAAATAGATAGATATCAATTAATATATAATTACTAAACCTAAAATGATTCAAAAGCAAAACAAAATATATTACTACCTAATAATTTTTTGTTTAAAATTATTTTTTCTTTTAAAAAGTTTATCTATAATTTTTTGTTGAAAAACAATTTATATAAATTATATTTGTCTAACTCAATTTATTTTGTAATTAATATTTATATATAAATAAACAAATAAATAATTAAAATGAAAATTTAAAATTATAATGAAAAAAAATGAGATTTATTATTTATTATTTAGTAATACCGATTTAATTTAAATTAGATCTGTCTCACTAATAATTTATTTTGTAATTAATATTTCTATAAAATTAAACTGATATATAATTAAAATAAAAATTTAAAATTATGCTGAATACAAATTAAAATGAGATTTATGATTTATTATTAATCTTTACCAGTTTAATGGAATAAGTATTTATAGGTTTTGTCATTTAGGAGTTTATCAATTTATGTTTTTAGACTTTTAGTGGTTTATAGGTTTTATTTAAAAAATAAAATAACAATAAATATATTTTTATTATTTTTTAATATTTTTAAATGTTATAACCTTTCAAAATATAATAATTTTTAAATTTTTTTCAAAAGTGAATACAATCTTTAGTTATAATAATTATTATATTTATATATCATATAAATTCAATATAAACAATTTTATTGATAAATATTCTAATAATGATCAAAAAATAAATTAATAATCTATCATTAAAATTGTTTATATTTAATTTATATGATATATAATTAGTAAGATTAATATAATTATACATGGTATTCACATTTCAAATATTTTCTTTTCAAAGATTATAACCTTTGAAAATCAGAAAAAATCAAAAAAAAATTTTTTATTTTTATTATATAAATAAAACCTATAAGCCACTAAATGCTTAAAAAACATAAATTACTAAACTTCTAACCGACAAAACTTCTAAATAATTTAACCATTAAATTGGTATACTATATATAATAAATAATAAATCTCATTTTTATTAGTATTCAGTATAATTTTAAACATACATCTAATTTTTTATTTATTAGTTTATTTTTATAGAAATATAAATTAAAAAATAAATTATTAGTGAGGAAAATATAATTTAAATAATTTATTTTTCATCAAAAAATATATAGGCTTATAAATGTATACAAAAATTTAAAATTAATATTTAGTAAAATATTTCACTTTGATTTTGTGTCATTTTAGGTTTTGCAAATATATTTTTAACAATATTTATCTTTTTTTTTATAAAATATTATTTTATTACTAATAACCCTCTCTTTTGGTGGAGGAATACCATTAATACAAACTATCATCTACCCTTAGCCCTTTTACACCCATTCTTCAAATAAAGATAAAATACATTTAACCAATCTAATAAAATGTAATTTTATTTGTGCTATGGCTATGTTAATCTATGTCTCCTATCTTTACCTTTTTGTGCAAGGAGATATTCCTTCTGAAAGTTAATGACTATCCTTATGATGGTAGCTTATCCCTTGTCTTGCTTTAACAATCTTTTGATGAGAATAATAAGCTTTATTTTGCTCCTTTCTATGTTTTGGTGCTTCTAAAGTGTCTTATGTCTTTTAAATCTGAATATGATTCTCCCTCCAGCATTTTTTAGCTAACTCGAATCTTGAGTCATCTCGTGCCTTCTCTAATTTTTAGCTTAATATTCTTCTCCCACTGTCTTGTAATGGTAGCTAGGTTTTTGAACATCTTTATAAGATGTCCTCCCAAGTGATTATTGTTGAATGCTGTTATTTATATCCTGATTAACCATTCACCTGCAATTTTTCTGCCCTGCACAAAAATTATTCTATCATACACATAATTAAAACCTTGTATCCCTCCTTCCCTGTTCAAACTAATTAGCAATTGGCTTGATACTTCAGGGACAGCTCCATTGCTGTTCAGAATTGTTTGATATGCTCTGCTTTCTTCCATCTTTTTGCTTTTCATTCCTTCACTGTCCTCTTTAACTTTTATAGCTTGCACCTATATATTACAGACCTCCCACATACAACCAGAAACAGACTTCCAACAACACCCATTTTAAAACAACAGACTTCCAGCAACACACACTTAATAACACAGACCTCCAGAAAAATAGCACAGACTTTCAGCAATTAGACTCTATATAATACTTACTACTAACAATACCATTTAAACATATCTAGCCTTCCAATCAGAATAGTCCACCAAGCTATGGACATGCAGAATCATATGTACCTGCAGAGCATACTACATATCTATACATCCATTATCTTTTCCCAAACCAGTCCCCTAATGTTATTTCAATTAGTTTCGGTTTCTTCTTTCCTTTCTACCTATAGAAAACAACAGAAAAGCAGAAAAAAAAACAAACAGAAAAACAAAAGCCACTTACCTTATCTCGATCGCCCCTCAGGACCAGGGTGATCTTTTATACTGTATTATTTTCCTATTTGAATGGCAAGTTCTAATTAATATTTTTATTTTTTCTAATATAAGGAAAATCTTTACTATCAAGTTTTAATATTCCAGTAAATTTTTTTGGTAAATTCTCTTCATTATATTCCTAATCACCTTTCTTTTTTTCCTCTTTAGCTAAAATATCTGCTAATGCATTCGCCTCTCTGAAAATGTGCTTTATGGAAAAGTTTAGAAAGTACATATCATTTAGAATATCCTTTATGTCATCTTCATATTTCCACATCTTTGTCTGCTTTTTGATTAAATTAACAATAATTATCGATTCTATTTGAATATCTATATTTTTAATTTCTAGTTTTCTACATAACTTAATTCCCTCTCTTAAAGCTAATATCTCAGCATTAACAGCCGAGGATGCTTGCATCTTTCTACTGAAGGCTAATATTAGCCATCCTTTCGAATCTCTAATAACTCCTCCACCTCCTGCTTCGCCCATATCTCTATCGAAGCTACCATCTGTGTTTAGAGCTATACTACCTTGAGGTGGTTTTTCCCATTTTATACATATTACTTTAAATTTTTTAGGTTGATAGAACAGAGAATGCTCCATTCTACTCTATCAAAAGCCTTGGATAGATCCAATTTTATAATAACATTTTGCCCTCTTGTTTTGGATCCTATTTCTCTACTCATTTCTTTAGCCAAGCAGATATTTTCCATTATTAATCTATTTTTCATAAAACCGGTTTGTTCTTCAAAAATAATTTTAGGTAAAATTGAATTTAATCTATTTTGTAAAATTTTAGATACAATTTTATAAATAGTGTTGGATAGGCTTATTGGTCTAAAATCCTCCCCTTTCTACGGATTCTCTATTTTAGGTATGAGAATAATGTGAAAACTTCCCCATTTTTTTCCAAATTCAACCCCACAAAATATACTATTAAGCGCTTTTTCTATATCCTTCTTTATTATATCCCAACAAGCTTGGAAAAAATAGTTGTTCCATCAATCCTGGTCCAGCTGCACTATCTTTGTTCATACTATATATCACTGTTTTGATTTCTTCTTCTTCTGGATATTTAGTTAGCATGTTATTATCTTCTATGGTGATTTTATTTTCTATGTTTTTTAAAAGTGAATTTCTTTTTAGTTCTCTTATTCCACTTAATTGGTTTTCAAAAAATTTTGTAAAATAGTTTTGAATGTCTGAATCTTTTTCAAGCCATTCTTCCTTATTATCTTTAATACCTCTAATTCTATGTTTCTGATATTTTAACTTAGCTATTTTTTGAAAAAACTTTGTATTTTTATCACCTTCTTTAAGCCATTTAATTTTAGATTTTTGTTTTAAAAAAACCTCTTCCATTAATATTTTAAAATTTAATTCTGCTTGTGCCTTGCTAAGAGCACTTTTATTGTCTATATTTTGAGTTTTTTCAAATTCTATTTCTCTTTTTAATACTAGTTCCTCTGCATCTTTTATATTTTAAATTATATTCCCAAAAGTATCCTTATTCCACTTTTTTAATTCAACTTTTAATCTACTCAACTTATTATTTAATATTTGAATAGGATTTCCTAATGTCTTTTTATTCCAGGACTATTTCACCATCTTTAAAAAATCATGGTGTAAACACCAAGAATTCTGGAATCTAAAAGAACCTCCTGTATGAGTAGATTTTTTAATCGTGATTAATAATGAGCTGTGATCAGAGCAGGTTCCATTTAAGTGCTTCACTTCTGTAGAGCCAACTTGATCTAGCCATTTAAAATTAAATAAGACTCTATCCAGTCTCGCCCATATTGTGCCTTTTTTCCTCTAGTTATTACACCATGTAAAATGTGAGCCTAAAAATTTAGCTTCTATTAACTTTGTTTTATTTATTATATCATTAAAGTGCGACATCCCTCCTTTATTTGGTGTCCTACCACCCTTCTTTTCTTTAAGACTTCTAACTATATTAATATCTCCACCGATAATCCAAGGCTTTTTTTCCATCGAAATTTTATTCATTTCCTCCCATAATTCTTTTCTCTCTTCTCTTTTATTCTTTGCATAAATTATTGTTATTATTTCATTTTCATATTAACTTAAACTAAAGTTTATTGGTTGGTTAGTTTCTTTTAATATTTTTATATGTAAGTTATCTTTCCATAAAATCCAAATTTTTCCATTATTATTAGCATACCCATTTTCAAATCCTAATAAATTTTTATAATAATTTAGCTGAGCTTTATCCACCATAGGTTCAGCTATCGAAATGAGATTAATTTTATGCATATATATTAGTTTTTTTATTCTATTTCTTGAGGGGGGGGTTTGCTATTCCCATAATATGCCAATAGATTTACTTATACATTTCTTATGGATTTAGCATGTGCTCTAGTGGTGCATTTAGTTTCGTATATCTTATTCAAATGCTTTTTTTTCATGCTTCTACGTTTTCTTATTGAACTTAGTTCTTGTTCCTTCTCATCTTTCCAATCCCTACCCAATTAAATGGCCATTATTTTTAGTTCTTCAATTGCCCAATCTCTATTTCCCATTTTTTGTTTTAGCTTGAGTTTTTCTATATTAATGTCATCGTTATTGATTCTAATTTTTTGCTCATTGTCTTCCCCATCCACATAGAGGTAAGTCAAGCTTTTTATTTCTGATTCCTCATCTGAATCTTCTTCAACCAGCAATGCCCAGCTTTTATTTTTTTTGTTTCTTATTTTTTATTTGATTTCTGGTTCTCCTATTTAGCTCTGAAATTTTTTTCATCATTTCTCTCCTTTTAGCATTTTCTATGGATTCTGTTCTTGCCTCCTAACTATTCTGCCTATTATATTCAATTAATTTTCGAACTTCAACTTCTTTATTCTGTATGTCTGTTTGGACAATCGGTTGATGTTTTTTTTGATATTTAACCATTTCTCCTTTACTTTCAAATGCTCTTTTCTTCTCTTCTAGATTTTGTTTATCTTCATTTCTTTTTTTGTTAACCAAACATACCTCTATAGCATGTCCCATCTTTCTGTAGCATGCACAAAAAGGAGGGAGGTATTCTGGAACTATAGTTTGCCAAAAACTGCCTCCCTCTGTGTTTCCAATCCATATACGGTGAGGAAGAGATTTCTGTAAGTCCACCTCTACACAGATTCTTGCAACACTCGGTCTAGAGAGTGTTGTCGTAGCACTATCAAGAAGAAGAGGAGAACCCAAAACACACACAATATGATATAATGCCAATTTATCAAAGTAGTGTATCGGGAGCATAGGTAATAGGATCCATACCGGGGCCAACGACGATTCCTTCTTTGTGTTAAATCCTGGAGTCCATTTAAAGGTTCTCATGGGGTATCCCATGATATACCAAGCTCCTTTCAACCATAAATGATGGAAATCCTCCTCGGAATGAAGCTGTAGTAACACATGTTTCTCATCAATCAGTTCAATTTTGATCAAGGTTATGAGTTTCAATGATTCAAAGAATGCCCTAATATCGTCAATACGAGGCCTTCCATGCGAAAATTTTCCCACAAGCGTGTGTGTATGAGTTGCAGAGAACTTGTGAATTTACTCGGCCGAGAAGAATATCGAGGGTTCCTCGATATTTTTTGCTTGAATTTGCGAGAAGCTCGCGATAGGGGGCGCGGTTTTTCTAATAAAATCAGAAAAGGACTTCTTATTAACTAAGTAATCCAATTCCATTAAAATTAGCTTAAAACTTGCTTCTTCTTCTACCCAATTGCAGGTTTTTCTCTCTCTAACAAGTTGAGAGCATTTCTAGAAGATTATAACTTCTTTATTATAATAAATACCAATATTTTAAACAATATTTATCTTATTAATAATTAGTTATTACTTTTTTATGATCATTATTATAATAAATATCAATAAAATAGTTTATATTGAATTTATATTATATATAATTATTATGATTATTATAACTTCATATTGTATTCACTTTTCAAAAAAAAAATTAAAAATTATTATATTTTCAAAGATTATAACCTTCAAAAATGAGAATAATAACAAAAATACTTTTTTTATTTTATTGTTTAAATAAAACCTATAAACCACTAAATGACTAAATAATAAAATGACAAAACTTTTAATCCCCAAAGCTCATAAATACTCAAAACATTAAATTAGTATAGTCTAAATAATAAATCATAATTGTCATTTTTATTAGTATTCATTATAATTTTAAATATTCATTTTAATTATTTATCAGTTTATTTTTATAGAAATATTAATTACAAAATAAATTATTAGTGAGAGATATAATTTAAATAATTTATTTTTCATCAAAAAAATATATATGCTTATAAAAAGAGGCAAAATTTTAAAAATAAAAAATTATTTTTTATTAATATATCTTATTTTGATTTTGAATCAGTTTAGATTCTACAATTATATTTTAATTTATATCATTCTTATTAATACTAGTTTATTAATTAATTTATTGAGCATTATTATAATATTTATTAATAAAATTATTTATATTTAGTTTACATTATATAAAATTATTAAGATTATTATAACTAAATATTATATTCACATTTAAAAAAAATAAAAATTATTATATTTTCAAAGGTTATTGTTGTATATGTAATTTGTTTTTATTTAATAATCTGTTTGTATAACAATATATGTTTCTGTTTTAATATTTTCATGTAAGTGTAGGAAAAGAAATGTTAAAAGCCTAGGGATGTAGCAGTAGCACAATAACGAAGTTCTCGCTGACCGGACAGCGGGCTGAAATTGGAGTAGAGCCTGACCCGTATCATGATCCAACTCGCTACGGTTAAATGAACCGAGAAAAATTTTAATATAAAATCTTTTGTAATTTTATTTTAGGGTGGTTGTTTTTGGACCCGTGGAACTGTTCATCGTCTCTCTCTCTTCTCTCTCTACGATTTATCGTGACTATTCTGTGTGCTGCATACTGTAAGACATTTCTGTTGCTTTAATCTGTAACGCAAAATCATTTTCTGGTAGATTTAGCTAGTCATACTGAGTAACAAGCGAACCAGGTTATTTTTGGTGTTTATTTCTCGTTTTTTGATTCTATCACGGATGGTTGCTGAATTGGGATATATATATTGCTTGTTTTCTGTTGTTTCTGTATCTCAATCTCGCTACCATGTAAGCACAATTGCCCAACAATTATATATGGTATAGCAGTTTAATGGATCGATTATTTAGGGTTTTTGTCATTTAGGAGTTTAGTAATTTATGTATTTAGGCATTTAGTGGTATATAGGATTTATTTATATAATAAAAATAATTTTTTTTTATTTTTTATAGATTTACAAAGGTTATAACCTTTGAATATACAATAATTTTTAAAATCTTTTGAATTGTGAATACCATGTATAATTATATTAATCTTATTAATTATATATCATATAAATTCAATATAAATAATTTTAATGATAGATATTATAATAATGATCAAAAATTAAATTAATAAACTATTATTAATAATATAAATATTAATTAAAATATATTTACATAACACAAAATGATTCAAAATTAAATAAAAATATATTACTAAATAATAATATTTAATTTTTAAATTGTTCCATCTTTTTATAAACTTATATTTTTTTATGATTAAAAATAAATTATATAAATAATATCTGTCTCACTCGAAATTTATTTTGTAAATAATTTTTCTAAAAAATTAAAATATAAATAATTAATATGAATATTTAAAATTATAATAAATAGAAATAAAAATGAATATTATTATTTATTAAGTAGTATAAAGCTGTTATAAGGTTTATGTATTTAGGGGTTTCGGGTTTTATGAGCTACTGATTTAAGTAAGTAATCATTTAGTGGTCTATAGGTTTTATTTAAAAAAGAAATAACAAAAAATTTATTATTTGTATTCTTTATCATTTTGTAAGATTATAACCGTTGAAAATATTATAATTTTTAAATTTTTATCAATATATATTATAATAATCATAATAATTATATATCATAAAAATTCAATATAAACAATTTTTTTGATAGATATTCTCATAATTATCAAAAAATAAATTAAAAATCTATTATGAATAAGATTGATATTACTTAAAATATAATATCAAAACCTAAAATGATTCAAAAGCAAATCATAATATATCACTAAATAATAATTATTTGTTTTTAAATTTTTATGATTTTTATAAGCTTATCTATTTTTTGATGAAAAATAATTTTTATAAATTATATTTTTAACTCATAATTTATTTTATAATTAATATATATATATAAATAAAAAACTAAACAAATCAAAATGAATTTTTTAAATTATAATGAAAACAAATAAAAATGAGATTTATTAATTATTATTTAGGGTATATCAGTTTAAAAATTTATCTATATAGGTGTATCGGGATTTTGTAGTTTAGTGATTTAAATTATTAGGCATTTAGTGGTGTATAGGTTTTATTTAAACAATAGAATAACAAAAAAATATTTTTTTTTATTTTTTCACATTTTCAAAGGTTATAACCTTTTAAAATATAATAATTTTAGAATTTTTTTCAAAAGTGAATATAATATATAATTATAATAATTATTAAATATATATATCATATAAATTCAATATAAACATTTTTATTGATAAATATTATAATAATGATAAAAAAATAATTTAATAATCTATTATTAATAATTTAGATATAAATTAAAATATAATTATAAAACCTAAAATGATTCAGAAACAAAGCAAAATATATTAATATATAATAATTTTTTGTATATAGTTTTTTTTTCATTTAATTAGTTTATCTATATTTTTTTGTTGAAAAATAATTTATATAAATTATATTTGTATAAGTTATACTTTATTTTGTAATTAATATTTATTTAAAAATAAACAAATAAATAATTAAAATGAATATTTAAAATTATAAAGAAAAAAAAGAGATTTATTATTTATTTATTATTTAGGGATACCGGTTTATTTTAAATTAGATCTGTCTCACTAATAATTTATTTTATAATTAATATTTCTATAAAAATAAACTGATAAATAATTAAAATAAAAATTTAAATTATACTTAATAAAAATTAAATTGAGATTTATGGTTATTTATTAATGTACTCCTTTTTAATAGTTTAAGTATTTAAAGGTTTCATCGTTTAGAAGTTTAGCAATTTATGTTTTTAGGCATTTAATGGTTTATAGGTTTTATTTAAACAATAAAATAACAAAAAAAATTTGTAATTTTTTCACATTTTCATAGGTTATAACCTTTGAAAATATAATAATATTTAAAATTTTTTGAAATGTGAATATAATATTTAGTTATAATAATATTAATAATTATATATCATATAAATTTAATATAAACAATTTTATTGATAGATACTATAATAATGATCAAAATTTAAATTAATAAACTATTAATAAAAAGATTGATATTAATTAAAAAAATATTTACAAAACTCAAATTGATTCAAAATTAAAGTAAAATATATTACTGGATAATAATTTTTAATTTTTAAATTTTTCCTTCATTTATAAGCATATATTTTTTTTGATTAAAAATAAATTAATTAAAATATATATGTCGCTCTCATAATTTAATTTATAATAAATATTTCTATAAAAATAAACTAATAAATAATTAAAATGAATATTTAAAATTATAATAAATAGAAATAAAAATTAGATTTATTAATTATTAAGTAGTATATAGCGGTTTAATTGTTTATGTATTTAGGCATTATGAGGTTTAGGAGTTTACTGATTTAACTCTGTATGCATTTAGTGGTTTATACGTTTTATTAAAAAAATAAATAATAAAAAAATTATTTTTATTATTTTTTGATATTTTCAAAGGTTATAACCATGAAAAATATAATAATTTTTAAATATTTTTTAAATGCGAATACAATATTTAGTTATAATAATCATTATATTTATATATCATATAAATTTAATATAAACAATTTTATTGATAAATATTCTAATAATGATCAAAAAATAAATTAATAATCTATTATTAATAAGATAGATATCAATTATAATATAATTACAAAACCTAAAATGATTCAGAAGAAAAGCAAAATATATTACTATAAAATAATTTTTTGTTTTGAAATTTTTTTTTATTTTAAAAAGTTTATAAATAATTTTTTGATGAAAAATAATTTATATAAATTATATTTGTCTAACTCAATTTATTTTGTAATTAATATTAATATATAAATAAACAAATAAATAATTAAAATGAATATTTAAAATTATAATGAAAAAAAAATGAGATTAATTATTTATTATTTAGGGATACCGGTTTAATTTAAATTAGATCTTTCTCACTAATAATTTATTTTGTTATTTAAATTTCTATAAAATAAATTGATAAATAATTAAAATAAAAATTTAAAATTATACTGAATAAAAATTAAAATAATATTTATGATTTATTATTAATGTATACCAGTTTAATGAATTAAGTATTTATAGGTTTTGTTATTAGGAGTTTAGCGATTTATGTTTTTAAGCTTTTAGTGGTTTATAGGTTTTATTTAAAAAAATAAAATAACAAAAAAAAATTCAATAATTTTTTATCATTTTCATAGTTTATAACATTTGAAAATATAATAATATTTAAAATTTTTTGAAATTTTAATACAATATTTTGTTATAATAATATTAATAATTATATATCATATAAATTTAATATAAATAATTTTATTTATAGATATTATAATAATGATAAAAAATTAAATTTATAAACTATTAATATTAAGATATATATTAATTAAAAAATATTTACAAAACCCAAATTGATTCAAAATTAAAG
This sequence comes from Sapria himalayana, assembly GCA_029783825.1. Classification (NCBI taxonomy): domain Eukaryota; kingdom Viridiplantae; phylum Streptophyta; class Magnoliopsida; order Malpighiales; family Rafflesiaceae; genus Sapria; species Sapria himalayana. The sequence goes on along the minus strand of JAREIK010003015.1, from coordinate 165,064 downwards.
TAACTTATATTACTTGATAATAATTTTTAATTTTTAAATTTATACTTATTTTATAAGCGTATATTTTTATAAGATAAATAATATATTATTTAAATTATATTTGTCCCACTCATAATTTATTTTGTAATAAATATTGCTAAATAAATACATTAATAAATAATTAAAATGAATATTTAATAATATAATAAATAGCAATAAAAAATAGATGTATTAATTATTATGTAGTATTTAGTGGTTTAATGGTTTATGTATTTAGGCATTACGACGTTTAGGAGTTTACTGATTTAACTTTATATGTATTTAGAAGGGCTGCTCATGGGACTCAGAGATTCACGACCCGACCCGAAGTCTTGTCCCGAATGAATTGGGACAGAGAAAAATCATTTGATTTGACTTTTCCCGTCTCGTTCTGTCACGTATTTTTCTTTTGGGACAGTTCCGGATCTTAAGCAATATCCCTCCCAAGAACCATCCCAGTCTTAAAAACCCGAAACTAGAACCAAGAATATATATATATATATAACATGAAGATGCCACCAATTCTGCTACTGCCAATCCAATTCCGACACACCAATTGCTGTTCCGACGAGTTCCAGGCCACCTCACGCCGTTCCAACCGTGTTTAGTTAGGTCCAACCCTTGTCTGTCACACTTCTGGTTCCCTCCACCGTGTCCCAGATGCCACCAACCTTTTGGTTTGTTTTTTTGATGAGAATTGAGTTATTAATTATTATTATTATGTGTCTTAGTCAGTTTTGTTGAGTATTGGTTGTGATGTTGTGGTTGGGCCGTATGAGTGAGCTGAATGTGTTACAGTCAGTTTTGTAGAGCTTTCTTTTTTGAAATATTTATATGTATTTATGCTTAACATATCATATTAATTAATTGCAATGCAGATTGCACAATTTAGTGGTAAATGAAAAATACAATAAATTGAAGATGATCACATCTCAAATGATCAAAGTAGTGGTAAATCCAATAATCATCCTTTCACGAACCCTCCTATTGTTATGGTAGGTTCTTCAATTCCAAAATTAAAAGAAAGTCAAGGTTCATCTGAATCTCAAGCTCATAAAAAGTATAAGTCTAGTATTTAGGAAACTTAAGAGATATTAGTTGATTCAGAGGGAAATGAAACTGGTAGGGCATCTTGTATATGGTTTAGGAAAGAATATTTGGCAAAAAGCGATCAAGTTACTTGGGGTTTATGGAAATACTTGAAAGACACTTGTAGGAAATTTCCACCCAAAAAAGAATTAATAAAAGCTCACAAAGGTAAAGACAAGTCACAATCTTTGTTGAGTTTCACTAAAGGTACTAGTTCATAGAATAACAAATTAACTTGTTGGAAATTTGATCAACAACTAGTTAGGGAGGCTTTGGTGAAAATGATCATAAAAGATGAATTGCCTTTTTGTTTTGTTGAGAGGGATGAGTTTAAGGAGTTTTGTGAAGTTAGTGAGCCTCAATTTAAAATTCCATCTAGGCACCCCACACTGAGAGATTGTTTTTCTTTGTTTGTGAAGGGAAAGAAGAAATTATTTGATAGCATATCATCTCATTGTTGTAGAGTTTCATTAACTAGTGACATTTGGACTAGCATTCAAAATTTGTCTTATATATGTTTGATTGTTCATTTCATTCATTCTCAATGGAATATGCATAACAGGCTTTTGAACTTTTGGGTAAATAAAAGTCATTCTGGAGTTAATATTAGCAATGCTATTGAGTTTTGCCTGAATGAATGGGGTTTGAGAAAGTTGATGTGCATTACTATTGACAATGCATCAAATAATGATGTTGCAGTTGAACAATTGAAAAAAAGGCTTGTGAAGAAAAGTGTTGTACCTTTGAGAGGCGAGCATTTTCATATGAGATGTTGTGCTCATATCCTAAACTTAATTGTTAGAGATGGCATTGCAATAGTTGAAGGTGCTATTCAAAAAATTAGAGGTGTGATGAAATATGTGAGGAGCATCCCAAAAAGATTAGATATGTTTAAGTTATGTGTTGAAGAAGCAAACTTGACATATGGATCTTCATTGCAATTAGATTGTCCTACAAGATGTAATTCAACTTATATGATACTACAAACTGATATAAAATATAAAAAAAGAATTTGATAAGTTGGAGGACAAAGACAAAGGGTTTTTGAAGGAGTTTGGTTCAAACGATTCAATTGAGAGAAATTCAACAAACGCCAAAATTTTGCCTCATTTCTTGAAAACTTTTTATGAGGTAACTTGTAAATTTTCTGGCTCATAATATTCTACCTCTAGTGTTTATTTTCCTGAGATTATTCGAATTTGAAAAAAATTGAACTTTGTGAATATAGTAGAGATACAATGGTGTCTGAAGTGGGGATAAAAATGAGGCATAAATTCAACAAATATTAGAGTTCTCTTTAGTCAACAAATATTATGCTTTTTGTAGCAGTAGTGTTGGATCTGAGATATAAGCTCAAATATCTCAAGGTTAAGTACACTTAGCATTATGGAGAGGAATTGGCTAAAAATTTTGTGAAAAAGGTTATAAATGCTTTAAAAGAGATGATGGATGATTATAAAGAGTTAAATGAAGATGAATCAAAAGAAGATGATTTCGCTTCTACTGTGTTGAAGAAAAATGATGATTTCTTTGATGGTAGTGATACTTATGTTGATGAATTTTTTTGTTGAATTGGAGAAAGAACAAGAAGTTGCAGCTTGGGAAGAGTTGGATAGGTACTTGGAGGACAAACTTGAAAAAAATAGAATTGATTTTGATCTTCTAAACTGGTGGAAGGTAAATGAGGTTAGGTATCCTTCTTTGGAAAATGTAGAAAGGGATGTATTTGCTATCCAAGCATCTAATGTGGCCTAAGAATCTACATTTAGCACTGGGGGGAGAACTTTAGATAAATTTAGGAGTTCTTTAACACCTATTACAGCTGAAGTTCTTATATGTCTAAAAGATTGGTTGAAAAGCTCAAACAAACCTATTGAAATTGAAGAATTAGTTCAAGACCTTGATGATAATGAATCAAGTTAGTATACAAATCTTGTAAATTTTAATTTCACTTTTAATTATTTTATTCATTCATTTTAATAAAAATATCGTTGAATTACAATTTTCAGAGGTGTCACAAGATTCAAATATTCTTCCAACTATAGTTGGCCAACTAAATTTGGAATGGGTGCATTAAATTTTATAAGGTAATATTTTGTTTTTTTATTACTCTTTCATCTTAGAAATTTATGTCTGCATGATTAACAAGTTTTCATCTTTGGTTGTCGTTCACAGTGGAGGAAGAAAAGACAAGAGCTGTAGAACATATAATTAATTGGGTTTGGATTTTCGTTGCTGTTCCTGGACGGACCTTTAATATGATTATTATCATGGTTGTTATTAGTTGTATTTTTTTTGTTATATTAAGCTGCTTAAATTTCGTAATAACTTAAGTAGTAATTGCTGCTACCAATGTTTGTGGTCATCTTTAGCTATTCCTTAATATTTTAAGTAATTGTTTAAAGAAATGTAGTATTGCTATTATGGTTAACTTTCACTCGGCTAAACAAAGCCAACTTGTGACAAAACAAAGAACCAAATTATGTACACAACTCGGTCCCATTCTATTTAACATTTCTACCCTTTTCTGCATATCAAAGCTTTTGACAAGGCAATGGAACTCGTTTGCGCAATTCAGCCTATTTGACAAAACAAAATTGGCCCAATTTGAGCTTTAAAGATACATAACTAAGGAATGATAAATGGTAAAACAAAAGGTTTCGACATGAACTAACTTGGCTGGTTTGAAGAAAATAAATTGAAAAAAAATGTCCGAACTCCATTACGTTCACGAACCATTTTATCCTACCCAAAATCCCCGATCTCCGTCCCGGTTAGTCCCGATATTTTCAACCTATGGGATTGGTCTGGATCTTCAAAAAAAATCACCGAACTATGGTAAGAGACTGGAGATTTGTAACCCCAATCCCATTCCGTCCCATGAGTACCCCTAGCATTGAGTGGTTTATAGGTTTTATTTAAAAAATAAAATAACAAAAAATTTAATTTTATTATTTTTTGATATTTTCAAAGGTTATAACCTTTGAAAATATAATAATTTTTAAATTTTTTTCAAATGTGAATACAATATTTAGTTATACTAATCATTATATTTATATATTATATAAATTCAATATAAACAATTTTATTGATAAATATTCTAATAATAATCACAAGATAAATTTATATTCCATTAATAATAAGATAGATATTAATTAAAATATAATTACAAAACTTAAAATGATTCATAAGCAAAGAAAAATATATTACTATATAATAATTTTTTGTTTTTGAATTTTTTATTCTTTTAATAAGTTTATCTATATTTTTTTAAAGAAAAATAATTTATATAATTTATATTTGTCTAACTCATAATTTATTTTGTAATTAATATTTATATATAAATAAACAAATAAAAAATTAAAATGAATATTTAAAATTATAATTAAAAAAAATGAGATTTATTATTTATTATTTATTATTTAGGGATACTGGTATAATTTAAATTAGAGCCATCTCACTAATAATTTATTTTGTAATTAATATTTTTATAAAAATAAAATGATAAATAATTAAAATAAAAATTTAAAATTATACTCAATAAAAATTAAAATGAGATTTAAGATTTATTATTATTGTATACCAGTTAATAGTTTATGTATCTAGAGATTTTGTTGTTCGGAGTTTAGTGATTTATGTTTTTAGGCTTTTAGTGGTTTATAGGTTTTATATAAAAAAATAAAATAACACAAAAATTTCTATAATTTGTTATCATTTTCATAGGTCATAACCTTTGAAAATATTATAATATTTACAATTTTTTGAAATGTAAATACAATATTTAGTTTTAAAATTATTAATAATTATATATCATATAAATTTAATATAAATAATTTTATTGATAGATAATATAATAATGATCAAAAATTAAATTAATAAACTATTAATAAAAAGAGAGATATTAATTAAAAAATATTTACAAAACCCAAATTGATTCAAAATTAAAGTAAGATATATTACTGGATAATAATTTTTAATTTTTAAATTTTTACTTCTTTTAGAACCCTATATTTTTATTTATTAAAAATAAATTAATTAAATTATATTTTTTACACTCATAGTTTATTTTATAATAAATATTTCAATAAAAATAAACTAATAATTAATTAAAATGAATATTTAAAATTATAATAAATAGAAATAAAAATTAGATTTATTAATTATTAAGTAGTATATAACAGTTTAATGGTTTATGTATTTAGGCATTATTGGGTTTAGGAGTTTACTGATTTAACTATGTATGCATTTAGTGGTTTATAGGTTTTATTTAAAAAAAATAAAAAAAAATCATTTTTATTATTTTTTACTATTTTCAAAGTTTATAACCTTTGAAAATATAATAAATTTTAAATTTTTTTCAAAAGTGAATACATATTTATTTATAATAATCATAATAATTATATATCATATAAATTCAATATAAACAATTTTATTGATAAATATTCTAATAATTATTAAAAAATAAATTAAAAATCTTTTATGAATATGAATAATATTACTTAAAATATAATATTAAAACCTAAAATTATTCAAAAGCAAAGCAAAATATATTAATTAATAATAATTTTTTGTTTTTAAATTTTTATTCTTTTTATAAGCTTATCTATTTTTTGATGGAATATAAATTTTATAAATTATATTTTTAACTCAATTTATTCTATAATTAATATATATATATATATATATATATATATATATATATATAACTAAACAATCGAAATGAATTTTTTAAATTAAAATGAAAATAAATAAAAATGAGAGTTATTAATTATTATTTAGGGGATGACCGTTTAAACGATTATCTATATAGGGGTATCAGGATTTTGTAGTTTAGTGATTTAAGTGTTTAGGCATTTAGTAATTTATAGGTTTTATTTAAACAATAAATTAATAAAAATATATATATATTTTTTTTGTTTTTTCACATGTTCAAAGGTTATAAACTTTGAAAATATAATAATTTTAAACTTTTTTCAAAAGTGAATATAATATTTAGTTATAATAATTATTAAATCTATATATCATAAAAATATTTTTATTGATAAATATTCTAATAGTTATCAAAAAATAAATTAATAATCTATTATTAATAAGTTAGATATCAATTAAAATATAATTACAAAACCTAAAATGATTCGGAAACAAAGCAAAATATATTACTATATAATATTTTTTTGTTTTAAATTTTTTTCTTCTTTTATTAAGTTTATCTATATTTTTTTGTTGAAAAATAATTTATTAAAATTATATTTGTATAACTTATAATTTATTTTGTAATTAATATTTATATAAAAATAAACAAATAAATAATTAAAATAAATAATTAAAATAAATATTTAAAATTATAATGAAAAAAATAAAAATGAGATTTATTATTTATTATTTAGGATATACATGTTTAAAAAATTTATCTATTTAGGGTTTTCGAGATCTAGAAGTTATTGATTTAAGTATTTTGGCATTTAATGGTTTGTAGGTTTTATTCAAACAATGAAATAACAAAAAATTTATTTTTGATATTTTTTAAAATTTTCAAAGATTATAACATTTAAAAATATAATAATTTTCAAATTTTCTAAAAATATGAATACAAAATTTTGTAATAATAAATATTATAACTATATATAATATAAACTAAGTATAAACAATTTTATTGATAGATATTATATCAATTATCAAAAAATAAATTAATAAACTATTATTAATATGATAGAAATAAATTAAAATATAATTAAAAAACCTAAAATAATTGAAAATCAAAGTAAAATTTATTACTAAAGAATATTTTTTTTAGTTTTTGCATCATTTTATAAGCTTATATGTTTTTTTGATAAAAAATATATTATTTAAATTATATTTGCATCACTCATAATTTATTTTATAATTAATAATTCGATAAATTATTTAATATTTATTTAAGGTTTACGAGTTTAATGGTTTAAGTATTTAGGGGCTTCGGGGTTTAGGAGTTTAGATATTTATGTATTCAGACATTTAATGGTTTATAAGTTTTATTTAAACAATGATATAACAAAAAATTTATTTTTGTTATTTTTTCTCATTTTTGAAGGTTATAAACTTTGAAAAGATATCAATTTTTAAATTTTTTTTATATGTGAATACTATATTTAGTTATGATAATCTTAATAATTATATATCATGTAAATTAAATATAAACAATTATATTGAAATATATTATATTAATGATCAAAAAATAAATTAATAAACTATTATTAATAAGATAGGTATTATTTTAAACATATTTGCAAAACGTAAATTTATTCGAAATCAAAGTAAAATATATTACAACATAAAACTTTCTTTGATGTTTTGCTTCTTTTTATGAGTTTATATTTTTTGTTATTAAAAGTAAATTATTTTAATTATATTTGTCCTCATAATTAATTTTTAATTTATAATTCTATAAAAATAAACTAATAAATAATTAAAATGAATTTTTAAAATTATAATGAATACAAATAAAATAGAGATTTATTATTTATTATTCAGGATATACTAGTTTAATGGTTTAAGTATTTAGGTGTTTTTGGGTTTAGTGATTTAAGTGTTTGGGCCACTAGTGATTTATAGTTTATATTAAAAGAATGAAAAAATAAAAAATTTAATTTTTTGATTTTTTTTTATTTTGAAGGTTATAACCTTTGAAATTATAATAATTTTTAATTTTTTTAAATGTGAATATAATATTCAGTAATAATAATCTTAATAATTATATATAATGTAAACTCAATATAAATAATTTTATTAATAGATATTATAATAATGATCAATAAAAAATTAATAAACTATTATTAATAAAAATGATATAAATTAAAATATAATTGCAAAATATAAAATAATTCAAAATAAAAATAAAATATATTACTAAATAATAAATTTTGTTTTAAAAATTTTGCCTCATTTTATAAGGATATATATTTTTTTTGATGAAAAATAAATTATTTAAAATAGATCTGTCTCACTAATAATTTATTTTGTAATTAATATTTCTATAAAAATAAACTCATAGATAATTAAAATAAAAATTTAAAATTATACATAATAAAAATTAAATTGAGATTTATGATTTTTTTATTAATGTACACCAGTTTACTAGTGTATGTATTTAAAGGTTTTGTCATTTACGAGTTTACAATTTATGTTTTTAGGCATTTAGTGGTTTATAGGTTTTATTTAAACAATAAAATAACAAAAAAAAATTTGAAATTTTTTCTCATTTTCATAAGTTATAACCTTTGAAAATATAATAATATTTAATATTTTTTGAAATGTGAATACAATATTTAGTCATAATAATATTAAAAATTATATTTCATATAAATTCAATATAAATAATTTTATTGATAGATAATATAATAATGTTCAAAATTTAAATTAATAAAATATTAATAAAAAGATTGATATTAATTAAAAAATATTTACAAAACCCAAATTGATTCGAAATTAAAGTAAAATATACTACTGGATAATAATTTTTAATTTTTAAATTTTTACTTCTTTTATAAGCATATATTTTTTTTGATTAAAAATAAATTAATTAAAATATATATGTCACTCTCATAATTTAATTTGTAATAAATATTTCTATAAAAATAAACTAATAAATAATTAAAATGAATATTAGAAATTGTAATAAATAGAAATAAAAATTAGATTTATTAATTATTAAGTAGTATATAGTAGTTTAATGGTTTATGTATTTAGGCATTATGAGGTTTAGGAGTTTACTGATTTAACTATGTATGCATTTAGTGGTTTATAGGTTTTATTAAAAAAATAAAATAATAAAAATTTATTTTTATTTATTTTTGATATTTAAAAAGGTTATAACCTTTGAAAATATAATAATTTTTAAATTTTTTTTCAATGTGAATACAATAATTAGTTATAATAATAATAATATTTATATATCATATAAATTCAATATAAACAATTTTATTAATAAATATTCTAATATTGATCAAAAAATAAATTAATAATCTATTATTAATAAGATAGATATCAATTAAAATATAATTACAAAACCTAAAATGATTCAGAAGAAAAGCAAAATATATTACTATAAAATAATTTTTTTGTTTTGAAATTTTTTTTTCTTTTAAAAAGTTTATAAATCATTTTTTGATGAAAAATAATATATATAAATTATATTTGTCTAACTCAATTTATTTTGTAATTAATATTAATATATAAATAAACAAATAAATAATTAAATTGAATATTTAAAATTATAATGAAAAAAAATGAGATTAATTATTTATTATTTAGGGATACTGGTTTAATTTAAATTAGATCTTTCTCACTAATAATTTATTTTGTTATTTAAATTTCTATAAAATAAATTGATAAATAATTAAAATAAAAATTTAAAATTATACTGAATAAAAATTAAAATAAGATTTATGATTTATTATTAATGTATACCAGTTTAATGATTTAAGCATTTAGAGGTTTTGTTGTTAGGAGTTTAGCGATTTATGTTTTTAGGCTTTTAGTGGTTTATAGGTTTTATTTAAAAAATAAAATAACAGAAAAAATTTCTATAATATTTATCATTTTCATAGGTTATAACATTTGCAAATATAATAATATTTAAAATTTTTTGAAATTTTAATACAATATTTTGTCATAATAATATTAATAATTATATATCATATAAATTTAATATAAATAATTTTATTGATAGATATTATAATAATGATCAAAGATTAAATTTATAAACTATTAATATTAACATAGATATTAATTAAAAAATATTTACAAAACTCAAATTGATTCAAAATTAAAGTAACTTATATTACTTGATAATAATTTTTAATTTTTAATAATACTTCTTTTATACTTCTTTTAAAAGCATATATATTTTTTTGATTAATAATAAATTATTTAAATTATATGTGTCGCACTCATAATTTATTTGTAATAAAAATTTCTATAAAAATAAACTAATAAATAATTAAAATGAATATTTAAAATAATAATAAATTGAAATAAAATTCAATTTATTAATTATTAAGTAGTATATAGCGGTTAATGGTTTATGTATTTAGCCATTATGGGGTTTAGGAGTTTATTGATGTAACTGTGTATGCATTTAGGGGTTTATATGTTTTATTTAAAAAATAAAATAACAAAAAATTTATTTTTATTATTTTTTCATATTTCCAAAGGTTATAACCTTTGGAAATATAATAATTTTTAAATTTTTTTCAATAGTGAATTCAATATTTAGTTATAATAATCATTTATTTATATATCATATAAATTCAATATAAACAATTTTATTGATAAATATTATAATAATGATCAAAAAATAAATTAATAAACAATTATTAATAAGATAGATATCAATTAAAATATAATTACAAAATCTAAAATGATTCAGAAGGAGAGCAAAATATATTACTATATAATAAATTTTAGTTTTTAAATTTTTTATTCTTTTTATAAGTTTATCTATATTTTTCGATGAAAAATAATTTATATAAATTATATTTGTCTAACTCATAATTTATTTTGTAATTAATATTTATATAAAAATAAATGAATAAATAATTAAAAGGAATATTTAAAATTATAATGAAAAAAATAATATTGAGATTTATTATTTATTATTTAGTGTTATCAGGTTTAAACGGATTATTATTTATTATTTAGGGTTTTAGAGATTTAGGAGTTATTGATTTAAGTGTTTAGGCATTTAGTGGTTTATAGGTTTTATTTAAACAATGAAATATCAAAAAAATATTTTTTTTATTTTTTCAAATTTTCATAGGTTATAATCTTTGAAAATATAATAATTGTAAGATTTTTTTCAAAAGTGAATTCAATATTTAGTTATAATAATCTTATATTTAAATATCATATAAATTCAATTTAAATAATTTTATTGATAAATATTCTAATAATGATCAAAAAATAAATTAATAATCTATTATTAATAAGATAGCTATAAATTAAAATATAATTACAAAACCAATAATGATTCAGAAGCAATGCAAATTATATTATTATATAATAATTTTTTGTTTTTAATTTTTTTTCTTTTAATAAGTTTATCTATATTTTTTTGATGAAAAATAATTTATATAAATTATAATTGTCTAACGCATAATTTATTTTGTAATTAATATTTATAAAAAAATAAACAAATAAATAATTAAAATAAATATTTAATATTATAATGAAAAAAATAAAAATGAGATTATTGTTTATTAATTAGCATATATCTGATTAGAAAAATTATCTATTTAGGGTTTTCGAAATTTAGAAGTTATTCATTTAAGTATTTAGGCATTTAGTGGTTTATAGGTTTTATTTAAATAATGATATAATAAATAAATTATTTTTGATATTTTTTCAAATTTTCAAAGATTATAACCTTTGAAAATATAATAATTTTAAAATTTTTTAAAAATGTGAATACGATATTTAGTAATAATAATTATTATAATAATATATAATATAAACTAAATATAAACACTTTTATTGATAGATATTATATCAATTATCAAAAAAGAAATTAATAAACTATTATTAATATGATAGATATAAATTAAAATCTAATTACAAAAACTAAAATGATTAAAAATCAAAGTAAATTTATTACTAAATAATAATTTTTGTTTTTTAGTTTTTGGCTCATTTTATGAGATTATATATTTTTTTGATAAAAAATAAATTATTTAAATTATATTTGTATCACTCATAATTTATTTTGTAATTATTATTTCAATAAATTATTTAAATTATATTTAATATTTACAAGTTTAATGGTTTAAGTATTTAGGGGCTTCGGGGTTTAAGAGTTTAGATATTTATGTGTTTAGGTATTTAATGGTTTATAAGTTTTATTTAAACAATGATATAATGCAAAATTTATTTTTCGTTATTTTTTGTCATTTTTAAGGTTATAACCTTTGAAAATATAATAATTTTTAAATTTTTTTTAAATGTGAATACTATATTTAGTTTTGATAATATTAATAATTATATATCATATAAATTCAATATAAACAATTATATTGATAGATATTATATTAATGATCAAAAAATAAATTAATAAACTATTATAAAAAAGATTGATATTATTTAAAATATATTTGCAAAACCTAAATTTATTCAAAATCAAAGTAAAATAAATTACCAAATAATAATGTATTTGATGTTTTGCTTCTTTTTATAAGTATATATTTATTGTTCTTAAAAGTATATTATTTAAATTATATTTGTCTTCCTCATAATATATTTTGTAATTTATAATTATATAAAAATAAACTAAAAAATAATTAAAATGAATATTTAAAATTATAATGAATACAAATAAAAGTGAGATTTATTATTTATTATTCAGAATATACAATTTTAATGGTTTAGGTATTTAGGTATTTTGGGGTTTATTGATTTAAGTGTTATGCCTTTAGTGCTTTATGGTATTTATTTAAAGAATGAAAAAAAAATTTAATTTTTTGTTTTTTTTTAATTTTTCGAAGGTTATAACCTTTGAAAATATAATAATTTTAATTTTTTTAAATGTGAATATAATATTTAGTTATAAAAATCTAAATAATTATATATAATGTAAACTCAATATAAAATATTTTATTATAGATATTATAATAATGATCAATAAATAATTAATAAACTATTATTAAAAAGAATGATATAAATTAAAATATAAATGCAAAATCTAAAATGATACAAAATCAAAATAAAATATTTTACTAAATAATAAATTTTTGTTTTTAAAATTATGCCTATTTTTATAGGCTTATATTTTTTTTGATGAAATATAAATTATTTAAATTATATCTGTTTCACTAATAATTTATTTTGTAATTAATATTTCTATAAAAATAAACTGATAAATAATTAAAATAAAAATTTAAAATTATACTAAATAAAAATTAAAATGAGATTTATGATTTATTATTAATGTATACCAGTTTAATGGTTTTGAGATTTAAAATTTTCTGAAATGTGAATACAATTTTTAGTTATAATATTATTAATAATCATACATCATATAAATTCAATATAAATAATTTTTTGATAGTTATTATAATAATGATCAAAAATTAAATTAATAAACTATTAATAATAAGATAGATATTCATTAAAAAATATTTACAAACCCCAAATTGATTCAAAATTAAAGTAAAATATATTACTGAATAATAATTTTAATTTTTAAATTTTACTTCTTTTATAAGCATATATAAATTTTTTGATTAAAAATAAATTATTTAAATTATATTTGTCTTACTCATAATTTATTTTGTAATAAATATTTCTATAAAAATAAACTAATAATAATTAAATGAATAGTTAAAATTATAATAAATAGAAATAAAAATTAGATTTATTAATTATTATGTATTATATTATGGTTTAATGGTTTATGTATTTAGGTATTACGGGGTTTAGGAGTATACTGATTTAATTGTGTATGCATTTAGTGGTTTATAGATTTTATTAAAAAATAAAATAACAAAAAATTTATTTTTATTATTTTATAATATTTTCAAAGGTTATAACCTTTGAAAATATAATAATTTTTAAATTTTTTTCAAAAGCGAATTCAATATTTAGTTATAAATATCATTATATTTATATATCATAGAAATTCAATATAAACAATTTTAGTGATTAATATTCTAATAATGATCAAAAAATAAATTAATAATATATTATTAATAAGATAGATATCAATTAAAATGTAATTACAAAACATAATATGATTTATAAGCAATCCAAAATATATTACTATATAATTATTTTTTGTTTTGTAATTTTTTTTATTTTCAAAAGTTTATCTATATTTTTTTGATTAAAAATAATTTACATAAATTATATTTGTCTAACTCATAATTTATTTTTAATTAATATTTATATAATAAAACTAATAAATAAATAAAATGAATATTTACAATTATAATGAAAAAAAATGAAATTTATTATGTATTATTTAGGGTATACCAGTTTAATTTAAATTATATCTGTCTCACTAATAATTTATTTTGTAATTAATATTTATATAAAAATAAATTAATAAATAATTAAAATAAAAATTTAAAATTATACTTAATAAAAATTAAATTGAGATTTATGATTTTTTATTAATGTACACCTGTTTAATGGTTTAAGTATTTCGAGGTTTTGTCGTTTAGGAGTTTAGCAATTTATGTTTTTAGGCATTTAGTGGTTTATTGGTTTTATTTAAACAATAAAATAACAAAAAAATTGTATTTTTTCTCATTTTCATACGTTATAACATTTGAAAATATAATAATATTTAAAATTTTTTGAAATGTGAATACAATATTTAGTTATTTTAATATTAATAATTATATATCATATAAATTCAATATAAACAATTTTTTTGATAGATAATATAATAATGATCAAAAATTAAATTAATAAACTATTAATAATAAGATAGATATTAATTAAAAAATATTTATAAAACCATAAATTGATTCAAAATTAAAGTAAAAAATATTATTGGATAATAATTTTTAATTTTTAAATTTTTACTTCTTTTATATGTGCATATCTATTTTTTTTAAAAAATATATTATTTAATGGTTTATGTATTTAGGCATTACGGGCTTTAGGAGTTTACTGATTTAACTGTGCATGCATTTAGTGGTTTATAGGTTTTATTTAAAAATAAAAATAACAAAATATTTATTTTTATTATTTTTTGATATTTTCAAAGGTTATAACCTTTTAAAATATAATAATTTTTAAATTTTTTTCAAATGTGAATTCAATATTTAGTTATAATAATCTTAATAATTGTATATTATATAAATTCAATATAAATAATATTATTGATAAATATTCTAAAAATGATCAAAAAATAAATTAATAATCTAGTGTTAATAAGATAGATATCACTTAAAATATAATAAAAAAACCTAAAGTGATTCAAAAGAAATCAAAATATATTACTCTATAATAATTTGTTGTTTTGAAATTTTTTTTTCTTTTAAAAAGTTTATCAATATTTTTTTGATGAAAATTAATTTATATAAATTATATTAACTCATAATTATTTTTTTATTAATATTTATATAAAAATAAAAAAATAAATAATTAAAATGAATACTTAAAATTATAATGAAAAAAATAATATTGAGATTTATTCTTTATTATTTTGGGTATGCCAATCTAATTTAAATTAGATCTGTATCACTAATAATTTGTTTTGTAATTAAAATTTCTATAAAAAAATAGATAAATAATTAATAAATAAATTAAAATTATACTGAATAAAAATTAAAATGTGATTTATGAATTATTTTTAATGTATATTAGTTTAATATTTTAAGTATTTACAGGTTTTTTGGTTTATGACTTTACCGATTTATGTTTTTAAGCATTTAGTGGTTGATAGGTTTTATTTAAATAATGAAATAACAAAAAAATTATTTTTGATATTTTTTCACATTTTCAAAGTTATAACCTTTGAAAATATAATAATTTTAAAATTGTTTAAAAATGTGAATACAATATTTAGTAATAATAGTCATTATAATATATAATATGAACTAAATATAAACAATTTTATTGATAGATATGATATCATTTATCAAAAATTAAATTAATATGATATTATTAATATGATAGATATAAATTAAAATATAATTGCAAAACCTAAAAATATTCAAAATCCAAGTAAAATTTATTACTAAATAATAATTTTTTTTAGTTTTTGCTTCTTTTTATAAGCTTATATTTTTTTTAATGAAAAATAAATTTTTTAAATTATATTTGTATAACTCATAATTTATTTTATAATTAATATTTTAATAAATTATTTAAATTATATTTAAGGTTTACGAGTTTAAAGCTTTAAGTATTTAGAAGCTTTTGTGTTTTGGAGTTTAGAGGTTAAAGTGTTTAGGCATTTAGTGGTTTATAAGTTTTATATAAACAATGATATATCAAAAAAATATTTTTATTATTATTTTAATTTTTGAAGGTTATAACCTTTGAAATTATAATAATTTATAAATTTTTTTAAAATGTTAACATAATATTTAGTTATAATAATCTTAATAATTATAAGCCATTTAAATTCAATATAAATAATTACATTGCTAGATTTTATAATAATCATCAAAAAAAATTTAATAAACTATTATTAATAAGATAGATATTATTTAAAATATATTTGCAAAATCTAAATTTATTGAAAATCAAAGTAAAATATTTTACTTAATAATTTTTTAATTGTTTTGCTTTTTTTATAAGTTTATATTTTTGTTATTATAAATAAATTATTTAAATTAATTTGTCTTACTCATAATTTATTTTGTAATTAATAATTCTATAATAATAAACTAATAAATAATTAAAATAATTATTTAAAATTATAATGAATAAAAATAAAATTGAGATTTATTATTTATTATTAAGGATATACCGGTTTAATGGTTTAAGTATTTAGGTGTTCTTGGGTTTAGGAGTTTAGTGATTTAAGTGTTTAGACCTTTAGTTATTTATAGTTATTATCTAAAGAATTAAAAAACTAAAAAGTTAATTTTTTGAACGTTGTAACCTTTGAAAATATAATAATTTTTTAATTTTATTAAATGTGAATATAATATTTAGTTATAATAATCTTAATAATTATATATAATGTAAACTAAATATAAATAATTTTATTAATAGATATTATAATAAAGATGAATAAATAAATTAATAAACTAGTTTTAATAAGAATGATATAAATTAAAATATAATTGTAGAATCTATAATGATTCAAAATCAAAATAAGATATATTACTAAATAATAATTCTTTATTTTAAAAATTTTGCCTCATTTTATACGCATATATATTTTTTTAATAAAAAAAATATTATTTAAATTATATCTATTTCACTAATAATTTATTTTGTAATTAATATTTCTATAAAAATAAATTGATAAAAATTTAAAATGAATATTTAAAATTATAATAAATATTAATAAAAAGAGATTTATTATTGATTATTTATGCTATACCTATTTATTAGTTTACGTTTTTTGTGGTTTTGGGGTTAAGAAGTTTATTGATTTATATGTTTGCACATTTATGTGTTTATAGGTTTTATTTAATCAATGAAATAACAAAAAAATTATTTTTATGAATTTTCGTAATTTTCAAAGGTTATGACCTTGGAAAATATAATAATTTTTTAATAGTTCTAAAATAAGAATACAATACTTAGATATAATAATCTTAAAAATTATATCTGATGTAAATTCAAAATAAAAAATTTTATTAATATATATTATTTGGATGATCAAAAAATAAATTAATAAACTATTATTAATAAGATAGATATTAATTAAAATATATTTGCAGAACCCAAAATAATTCAAAATCAAAGTAAATTATATTACTAAACAAAATTTTAAATTTTTGAAATTTTGTTTATTTTTATAAGCTTATTTTATTTTCATAAAAAATAATTTATTTAATTTATATATGTCTCACTCATTATTTATTTTGTAATTAATATTTCTATAAAAATAAACTAAAAAATAATTAAAATGAAAATTTAAAATTATAATGAATACAAATAAAAATGAGATTTATTATTTATTATTTATTATTTAAGTTATATAGGTTTAATGGTTTAAGTAGTTAGGTGGTTTTGGGGTTTAGAAGTCTAGAGATTTAAATGTTTAAGCATTTAGTGGTTTATAAGTTTTATTAAATAATAATATAATAAAAAAATTATTTTTGTGATTTTTTATCATTTTTGAAGGTTATAACCATTGAAAATATAATAATTTTTAAATTTTTTTCAAATGTAAATATAATGTTTAGTTATAATAATCTTAATAATTATAAGACATTTAAATTCAATATAAGTAATTTTATTGTTAGATATTATAAAATTGATGAAACAATAAATTAATAAACTATTCTTAATAAGATTGATAGCAATTAAAATATAATTGCAAAACCTATATATAATGATTCAAAATCAAAGTAAAATATATTACTAAATAATAATTTTTTGATTTTAAATTTGTACTTCTTTTTATATGATATATATTTATTTTGATTAAAAATAAATTATTAAAATTATAGTTGTCTCGCTCATTATTTATTTTGTAATTAATATTTCTATAAAAAATAAACTAATAAATAATTAAAATGAACATTTAAAATTATAATGTATACAAATTAAAATGAGATTTATGATTTATTATATGTGGTATACAGGTTTAATTGTTTGATTATTTAGGAGTTTTGTCGTTTAGGTGTTTATCAATTAATTTTTTTAGGTATTTAGTGGTTTATAGGTTTTATTTATATAATAAAAATAAAGAATTTTTTCTTGATTTTTTCTGATTTTCAATGGTTATAACCTTTAAAAATAAAATAATTTTTAAAATTTTTTGAATTGTTAATACTGTGTATAATTATATTAATCTTACTAATTATATATCATATAAATTCAATATAAACAATTTTTATGATAGATATTTTAATAAAGATCAAAAATTAATTAAATAAACTATTATTAATAATATAAATATTAATTAAAATATATTTACATAACACAAAATGATTCAAAATCAAATCAAAATATATTACTAAATAATAATATTTAATTTTTAAATTTGTCCTTCTTTTTATAAGGTTATATTTTTTTTAATTTAAAATAAATTATTTAAATAATATTTGTCTCACTCGAAATTTATTTTGTAATAAATTTTTCTATTAAATAAATTTTAAAAAATATCTTATTTTCAAAGGTTATAACCTTTGAAAATCAGATAAAATCAAAAAAAAATTATTTTTATTATATAAATACAAACTATAAACCACTAAATGCCTAAACACATAAATTGCTAAACTCCTAAACGACAAAACCTCTAAATTAACTATCCATTAAACCGGTATACCATATATAATAAATCATAAATGTCATTTTAATTTTTATTCAGTATAATTTTAAATTTTTATTTAAATTTTTTAACAGTTTTTTTTAGAAATATTAATTACAAAATAAATTATTAATATGATAGATATAATTTAAATTAAACCGGTATACCCTAAATAATAAAAAATAAATATCATTTTTTCATTTTAATTTTAAATATTCATTTTAATATTTATTTGTTTATTTTTATATAAATATTAATTACAAAATAAATAATGAGTTAGACAAATATAATTTATATAAATTTTTTTAATCAAAAAAATATAAATAAACTTTTAAAAAGAAAGAAAAATTTCAAAACAAAAAATTATTTTAAAGTAATATATTTTGCTTTGCTTCTGAATCAATTTTGGATTTGTAATTATATTTTAATTGATATCTATCTTATTAATAATAGATTATTAATTTATTTTTTGATAATTATTATAATATCTATAAAAAAATTATTTATATTGAATTTATATGAAATATAAATATAATGATTATTATATCTAAATATTGAGTTCACATTTTAAAAAAAATTAAAAATTATTATATTTTGTAAAGGTTATAACATTTGAAAATATCAAAAAATAATAAAAATAAATTTTTTGTTATTTTATTATTTAAATAAAACCTATAAACCACTAAATGCATACACTATTAAATCAGTAAACTCCTAAACCCAGTAATACCTAAATATATAAACCATTAAACTGCTATATAATACATAATAATTAATAAATCTAATTTTTATTTCTAATTATTATAATTTCAAATATTCATTTTAATTATTTATTAGTTTAATTTTATAGAAATTAATATTACAAAATAAATTATGAGTGCGACAAATATAATTTAAATAATTTATTTTTAATCAAAAAAGATATATACGCTTATAAAAGAAATAAAATTTTAAAATTAAAAATTATTATTTAGTAATTTATTTTACTTTAATTTTGAATCAATTTGCGTTTTCTAAATATTTTTTAATTAATATCTATCTTATTATTAATTGTTTATTAATTCAATTTTTGATCATTATTATAATATCTATTTAATAAAATTGTTTATTTAATTTATATTATATATAATTATTAATATTATTATAACTATATATTGTATTCACATTTTATAAAATCTTAAATTTTATTATATTTTCATAGGTTATAACCTCTGAAAATGAGAAAATATTACAAATATTTTTTGTTATTTTATTGTTTAAATAAAACCTATAAAATACTAAATGCCTAAAAACATAAATCTATAAACTACTAAATGTCAAAACCATTAAACTGGTATACATTAATAATAAATCAAAAATTTCAATTTAATTTTTATTCAGTATAATTTTAAATTTTTATTTTAATTATTTATCAGTTTATTTTTATAGAAATATTAATTACAAAATAAATTATTAGTGAGACAGATCTAATTAAATTAAACCGTTATATCCTAAATAATAAAGAATAAATCTCATTTTTTTTCATTTTAGTATTAAATATTCAAATTTAATTATTTATTTGTTTATTTTTATATAAATATTAATTACAAAATAAATTATGAGTTACACAAATATAATTTATATAAATTATTTTTCATCAAAATAATATAGATAAATTTTCTAAAATAAAAAAAAATTTTAAACAAAAAATTATTATATAGTAATATATTTTGCTTAGCTTTGAATCATTTTATGTTTTTTAATTATATTTTAATTGATATCTATCTTATTAATTATAGACTATTAATTTATTTTTTGATAATTATTAGAATATATTTCAATAAAAATGTTTATATTGAAATTATATGATATATAAATATAAATATTATTATAACTAAATATAGTATTCACTTTTGAAAAAAATTTTAAATTATTATATTTTCAAAGATTATAACATTTGAAAATGTCAAAAAATAAAAATAAAATAATTTTTTTTGTTATTTCATTGTTTAAATAAAACATATACACCACTAAATGTCTAAGTGCTTAAATCACTAAACTACAAAATCCCGATTCCCCTATTTAGATAATCCTTTAAACCGGTATACCCTAAAAAATAATTAATAAATTCTCATTTTTATTTGTTTTCATTATAATTTAAAAAAATAATTTTGATTGTTTCGTTTTTTATTTGTATATATATATATATTAATTATAAAATAAATTATGAGTTAAAAAATATAATTTATTAAATATATATTTCATCAAAAAATAGATAAGCTTATAAAAATCATAACAATTTAAAAACAAATAATTATTATTTAGTGATATATTTTGTTTTGCTTTTGAATCATTTTAGGTTTAGATATTCTATTTTAAGTAATATCAATCTTATTCATAATTGATTTTTAATTTATTTTTTGATAATTATTAGAATATCTATCAATAAAATTGTTTATATTGAATTTATATGATATATAATTATTATGATAATTATAAATATATATTGTATTCACATTTTAAAAGAAATTTAAAAATTATTATATTTTCAAAGGTTATAACCTTAAAAAATGAGAAAAAATAATATAAATAAATTTTTTGTTATTTCAATTTTAAAATAAAACCTATAGATCATTAAATGCTTACTTACTTAAATCAGTAAGCTCATAGACCCCGAAACACATAAATACATAAACCTTTTAACAGCTATATACATCTTAATAAATAATAAATCTCATTTTTATTTCTATTTATTATAATTTTAAATATTCATTTTAATTATGTATAGTTTAATTATTTAGAAAAATTAATTAGAAAAAAAATTTTGAGTGAGACAAATATTATTTAAATAATTTATTTTTAATCAATAAAAAATATAAGCTTATAAAAAGAAGTAAATATTTGAAAATTAAATATTATTATTAAGTAATATATTTTGATTTGATTTTGAATCATTTTTTGTTATGTAAATATATTTTAGTTGATATTTATATTATTAATAATAGTTTATTAATTTAATTTTTGATCATTATTATACTATCTATTATTAAAATTATTTATATTGAATCTATATGATATATAATTAGTAAGATTAATATAATTAGTAATATATCTTATACAGATTTCAAAAAATTAATATAAGCTTATAAAAAGAAGGAAAAATTTAAAAACAAAAAATTATAATATAGTAATATATTTTATTTTTATTTTGAATCATTATAGGTTTTGCATTTATATTTAGATTGCAATCTATCGTATTAATAATAGTTTATTAATTTATTTTTTGATCATTATTATAATATCTATCAATAAAATTACTTATATTCAATTTAAATATCTTATAAATATTAAGATTATTATAACTAAATACTATATTTACATTTGAAAAAATTTAAAAATTATAATATTTTCAAAGGTTATAACCTTCAAAAATGATAAAAAATCACAATTATAATTTTTTTATTATTTTATTATATAAATAAAACTTATAAACCAATAAATGCCTAATCATTTATATATCTTGACTCCTTAACACCAAAACCCCCTAAATACTTAAACCATTAAACCTATATAACCTAAATAATAAATAATAAATCTAATTTTTATTTGTATTCATTATAATTTTAAATATTCATTTTAATTATTTTTTTAGTTTATTTTTATAGAAATATTAATATCAAATTAAATAATGAGTGAGACATATATAATTTAATAAAATTATTTTTTTTGAAAAAAAAATAAGCTTATAAAAATAAACAAAATTTCAAAAATTTAAAATTTTTTTTAGTAATATAATTTACTTTGATTTTGAATTATTTTGGTTTCTGCAAATATATTTTATTAATATCTATCTTATTAATAATAGTTTATTATTTTATTTTTTTTTCATTATAATAATATATATTAATAAATTTTTTTATATTGAATTTACATAAAATATAATTTTTAAGATTATTATAACTAAGTATTGTATTCATATTTTATAACTATTAAAAAATTATTATATTTTTAAAGGTTATAACATTTGAAAATCATGAAAATTCATAAAAATAATTTTTTTGTGATTTCTTTGATTAAATAAAACCTATAAATACCTAAATGTGTAAACATATAAATAAATAAACTCATTAACCTCATAACCACAAAAAACATAAACAATTAAATAGTTATACCCTAAATAATAAATAATAAATCTCATTTTTATTAGTATTCATTATAATTTTAAATATACATTTTAATTTATTTATTAGTTTATTTTTATAGAAATATAAATTAAAAATAAATTATGAGTTAGACAAATATAATTTATATAAATTATTTTTCATCAAAATAATATAGATAAACATTTAAAAAGAAACAAAATTTCAAAACAAACAATTATTATATAGTAATATATTTTGCTTTAATTCTGAATCATTTTTGGTTTTGTAATTATATTTTAATTGATATTTATCGTATTAATAATAGATTATTATTTTATTTTTTGATAATTATTAGAATATTTATCAATAAAATTATTTATATTGAATTTATATGAAATATAAATATAATGATTATTATAACTAAATATTGAATTCACTTTTAAAAAAAAATTAAAAATTATTATATTTTCAAAGGTTATAACCTTTGAAAAGATCAAAAAATAATAAAAATAAATTTTTTGTTATTCTATTTTTTAAATAAAACCTATAAACCACTAAATGCATACGCAATTAAATCAGTAAACTTTTAAACCCCATAATACCTAAATACATAAACCATTAAACCACTATATAATACATAATAATTAATAAAAAAATAAATTTTTATTTCTATTTATTATAATTTTAAATATTCATTTTAATTATTTATTAGTTTATTTTTATAAAATTTTTATTCCAAAATAAATCAGAAGTGTGACAAATATAATTTAAATAATTTATTCTTAATCAAAAAAATATAGACGCTTATAAAAGAAGTAAAAATTTAAAAATTAAATATTATTATTCAGTAATATATTTTAGTTTAATCTTGAATCGATTTGGGTATTGTAAATATTTTTTAATTAATATCTATCTTATTATTAATAGTTTATTAATTTAATTTTTGATCATTATTATATTATCTATCAATAAAATTATTTATATTGAATTTATATGATATATAATTATTAATATTAAAATAACAAAATATTGTATTCACATTTCAAAAAATTTTAAATATTATTATATTTTCAAATGTTATAACCTATGAAAATGAGAAAAAATTACAATTTTTTTGTTATTTTATTGTTTTAATAAAACCTATAAACCACTAAATGCGTAAAAACATAAATCACTAAACTCATAAACGACAAAAATTCTAAATACTTAAAGTATTAAATTAGCATACATTAATAATAAATCATAAATCTCATTTTAATTTTTATTAAGTGTAATTTTATATTTTTATTTTTATTATTTATCAGCTTATTTTTATAGAAATATTAATTACAAAATAAATTATTAGTAAGAAAGATCTATTTTAAATAATTTATTTTTTATCAAAAATAATATATGCTTATAAAAGAGGGAAAATTTTAAAAACAAAAATTTATTATTTTATAATATATTTTATTTTGATTTTGAATCATTTTAGTTTTTGCAATTATATTTAATTTATATCATTCTTATTAATAATAATTTATTAATTTTATATTAATCATTATTATAATATCTATTAATAAAATTATTTATATTGAATTTACATTATATATAATTATTAAGAATATTATAACTAAATATTATATTAACATTTAAAAAAATGAAAAATTATTATATTTTCAAAGGTTATAACCTTCGAAAATAAAAAAAATCAAAAAATTTAATTTTTTAATTTTTTATTCTTTAAATAAAAACTCTAAATCACTAAAGGCCTAAAAACTTAAATCACTAAACCCCAAAATATCTAAATACTTAAAACATTAAACTAGTATATTCTGAATAATAAATAATAAATAATAAATATCAATTTTATTTGTATTCATTATAATTTTTAATATATATTTTAATTATTTATTAGTTATTTTTATAGAATTATAAATTAAATATAAATTATGTGTAAGACAAATATAATTAAAATAATTTACTTTTAATAACAAAAAATATAAACTTATAAAAAGAAGCAAAACATCAAAGAAATTATTATTTACTATTATATTTTATTTTGATTTTAAATAAATTTTCATTTTGCAAATATATTTTAAAAAATATTTATCTATTTAATAATAGTTTATTAATTTATTTTTTGATCATTAATATAATATCTATCAATATAATTGTTTATATTGAATTAACATGATATATAATTATTAAGATTATCATAACTAAATATAGTATTCACATATAAAAAAATTTAAAAATTGTTATATTTTCAAAGGTTATAACCTTCAAAAATGATAAAAATAACAAAAATAAATTTTTTGTTATATCATTATTTAAATAAAACTTATAAACTATTAAATGCCTAAATACATAAATCTTTAAACTTCTAAACCCCGAAGCCCTTAAATACCTAAACCTTTAAACTTGTAAACCTTAAATATAATTTAAATAATTTATAGAAATATTAATTACAAAATAAATTATGAGTGACAATTATAATTTAAATAATATATTTTTCAACAAAAAAAATTATAAGCTTATAAAATGATGCAAAAACTTAAAAAAAATTTATTTAGTAATAAATTTTACTTTGATTTTGAATCATTTTAGGTTTTTTTAATATATTTTAATTTATATCTATCATATTAATAAATGTTTATTAATTTATTTTTTGATAATTGATATAATTTTATCAATAAAATTGTTTATATTAATTTATATGATATAAACTTATAATAATTATTATTACTAAATATTGTATTCACATTTTTAAGAAATTTTATGATTATTATATTTTCAAATGTTATGACATTTTAATATTTGAAAAAATCTCAAAAATAAATTTTTGTTATTTCATTGTTTTAATAAAAGCTATAAACCATTAAATGCCTAAATACTTAAATCAATAACTTCTAAATCTCTAAAACCCTAAAAAGAAAATTCTTTTAAATTAGTATATCCTAATAATAAATAATAAATCTCAATATTATTTTTTTCATTATAATTTAAAATATTCATTTAATTATTTATTCGTTTATTTTTATATAAATATTAATTACAAATTAAATAATGAGTTAGACAAATATAATTTATATAAATTATATTTTATCGAAAAATATAGATAAACTTATAAAAAGAATAAAAAAATTTAAAAACTAAAATTTATTATATAGTAATATATTTTACTCTCCTGAATCATTTTAGATTTTGTAATTCTATTTTAATTGATATCTATCTTATTAATAATTGTTTATTAATTTATTTTTTGATCATTATTAGAATATTTATCAATAAAACTGTTAATATTGAATTTATATGATATATAAATATAATGATTATTATAATTAAATATTGAATTCACTTTAAAAAAAATTAAAAAATTATTATATTTACTAAGGTTATAACCTTTGGAAATATGAAAAAATAATAAAAATAAATTTTATATTATTTTATTTTTTAAATAAAACCTATAAATCACTAAATGCATACACAGTTATATCAGTAAACTATTAAACCCCATAATGCCTAAATACATAAAGAATTAAAACCGCTATATACTACTTAATAATTAATAAATTGAATTTTTATTTTAATTTATTATTATTTTAAATATTCATTTTAATTATTTATTAGTTTATTTTTATAGAAATTTTTA
>JAREIK010003015.1:48050-133785 GCA_029783825.1 Sapria himalayana | reverse complement strand
ATGAAAATGAGAAAAAATTACAAATTTTTTTTTGTTATTTTATTGATTAAATAAAACCAATAAACCACTAATTGCCTAAAAACATAAATCACTAAACACTTTAAAACACAAAACTTCTAAATACTTAAACCATTAAACTAGTATATATTAATAATAAATCATAAATATAATTTTAATTTTTATTCAGTTTAATTTTAAATTTTTATTTTAATTAATTTTAAGTTTATTTTTATAGAAATATTAATTACAAAATAAATTATTAGTAAGACAGATCTAATTTAAATTAGACCGGTATACCTTAAATAAAATATAATAAATATCATTATTTTTAATTATAATTTTAAATATTCATTTTAATTATTTATTTGTTTATTTTTATATAAATATTAATTACAAAATAAATTATGAGTTACACAAATAAAATTTATGTAAATTATTTTTCATCAAAAAATTATAGATAAACTTTAAAAGGAAAATTATTATATATTAATATATTTTTCTTTGCTTCTGAATCATTTTAGGTTTGTAATTATATTTTAATTGACATCAATCTTATTAATAATAGATTATTAAGTATTTTTTCATCATAATTAGAATATTTATCAATAAAAATGTTTATATTGAATTTATATGATATATAAATATAATGATTATTATAACTAAATATTGTATTCACTTTTGGATTAAATTTTAAAATTATTATATTTTCAAAGGTTATAACCTTTGAAAAAAATGAAAAAATAAAAAAAATATTATTTCTTTGTTATTCTATTGTTTAAATAAAACCTATACATCACTAAATGCTTAAAGATTAAAATCACTAAACTACAAAATCCCGATACCTCTATATAGATAATCCTTTAAATTAGTATACCCTAAATAATAATAATAAATTTCATTTTTATTTGATTTCATTATAATTTAAAAAATTAATTTTGATTGTTTAGTTTTTTATTTTTATATATGTATTAATTATAAAATAAATTATGTGTTAAAAATATAATTTATAAAAATTGTTTTTAATCAAAAAATTGATAAGCTTATAAAAAGAATAAAAATTTAAAAGCAAATAATTATTATTTAGTTATATATTTTGCTTTGATTTTAAATCATTTTAAGATTTGATATTATATTTTAAGATATATCAATCTTATTCATAATAGATTTTTAATTTATTTTTTAAAAATTATTAGAATATCTATCAATAAAATTGTTTATATTGAATTTATATGATATAAAATTATTATGATTATTATAAATAAATATTGTATTCACTTTTGAAAAAAATTTAAAAATTATTATATTTTCAAAGGTTATAATCTTTAAAAATGTGAAAAAATAATAAAAATAAATTTTTTGTTATTTTATCTTTTAAATAAAACCTATAGACCATTAAATGCTTACTTACTTAAATTAGAAAGCTCATAAACCCCGAAACCCCTAAATACATAAAGATTTTAACATCTATATACTACTTAATAAATAATAAATCTCATTTTTTATTTATTTATTATACTTTTAAATATTCATTTTAATTATTCATAGTTAAATTTTTTAAAAAAATTAATTACAAAATAAATTTCGAGTCAGACAAATATTATTAAATAATTTATTTTTAATCAAAAAAAATATAAGCTGATAAAAAGAAGGAAAAATTTAAAAATTAAATATTATTATTTAGTAATATATTTTGATTTGTTTTTGAATCATTTGTGTTATGTAAATATATTTTAATTAATATTTATATTATTAAAAAAATTTTATTAATTTAATTTTTGATCATTATTATAATATCTATCATTAAAGTAATTTATATTGAATTTATATGATATATAATTAGTAATATTAATATAATTATCCATAGTATTCACATTTGAAAAAATTTTAAAAATTATTTTATTTTTAAAGGTTATAACCTTTGAAAATAAGAAAAAATCAAAAAAAAATTTATTTTTATTATATACATAAAATCAATAAACCACTAAAAACCTAAAAACATAAAATGATAAACTCCTAAACGACAAAACTCCTAAATAATCAAACCATTAAACCTGGATACCACATATAATAAATCATAAATCTTATTTTAATTTATATTCATTATAATTTTAAATATTCATTTTAATTATTTATTAGTTTATTTTTTATAGAAATATTAATTACAAAATAAATAATGACAGTGACAACTATAATTTTAATAATTTATTTTTTAACAAAAAAAAATATAAGCTTATAAAAAGAAGTAAAAATTTATAAACAAAAAATTATTATTTAGTAATATATTTTACTTGGATTTTGAATCATTATATATAGGTTTTGCAATTATATTTTAATTGCTATCAATCTTATTAAGAATAGTTTATTAATTTATTATTTGATCGATTTTATAATATATAACAATAAAATTACTTATATTGAATTTAAATGTCTTATAATTATTAAGATTATTATAACTAAATATTATATTTACTTTTGAAAAAAATTTAAAAATTATTAGATTTTCAAGGGTTATAACTTTCAAAAATGATAAAAAATCACAAAAATAATTTTTTTATTATATTATTATTTAAATAAAACTTATAAACCACTAAATGCCTAAACATTTAAATCTCTAGACTCCTAAACCCTAAAGTCCAGAAATACTTAAGCGTTTAAATTAGTATACTCTAAATAATAAATAATAAATCTCATTTTTATTAGTATTCATTATAATTTTAAATATTCATTTTAATTATTTATTATTTTATTTTTATAGAAATATTAATTACAAAATAAATTATTAGTGAGACAGATATATTATAAATAATTTATTTTTTATCAAAAAAATATAAAATTATAAAAAGAGGCAAAATTTTTAAAACAAAATATTATTATTTAATAATTTATTTTAATTTAATTTTGAATAATTTTAGATTTTGCAATTTTATTTTAATTAATATCATTCTAATTAATAATAGTTTATTAATTTATTTATTGATCATTCTTATAATATCTATTAATAAAATTATTTATATTGATTTTAAATTATATATAATTATCAAGCTTATTATTACTAAATATTATATTCAGATTTTAAAAAAAAATTAAAAATTATTATATTTTCAAAGGTTATAACCTTCAAAAATTAGATAAAATCACTTAAAGCATAAACACTTAAATGACTAAACCCCAAAACACCTAAATACTTAAACCATTAAACTTGTATATCCTGAATAAAAAATAATAAATCTCAATTTTATTTGTATTCATTATAATTTTAAATATATTTTTAATTATTTATTAGTTTATTTTATAGAATTATAAATTACAAAATAAATTATGAGGAAGGCAAATATAATTTAAATAATTTATTTTTAATAATAAAAATATAAACTTATACAAAAAGCAAAATATTAAAAAAATTTATTATTTAGTAATATATACTTTGATTTTTAATAAATTTAGATTTTGCAAATATAATTTAAATAATATCTATCTTATTAATAATAGTTTATTAATTTATTTATTCATCATTATTATAATATCTTGCAATGTGATTATTTATATTGAATTTAAATGACTTATATTTATTAAGATTATTATAACTAAATATTATATTTACATTTGAAAAAAATTTAGAAATTTTTATAATTTCAAAGGTTATAACCTTCAAAAATAAAAAAAAAAAATAAAAATAAATTTTTTGTTATATCATTGTTTAAATAAAACTTATAGACCACTAAATGCCTAAACACTTAAATATATAAACTCCTAAATACAAAAGCCCCTAAATACTAAAAACTTCAAACTCGTAAACCCTAAATATAATTTAAATAATTTATTTTTCATCAAAAAAAATATAAGCTTATAAAGAGAAGCAAAAACTTAAAAAAAATTATTATTTCGTAATAAATTTTACTTTGATTTTGAATAATTTTAGGTTTTCGAATTATATTTAAATGTATATCTATCATATTAATAATAACATAATAATTTATTTTTTGATAATTGATATTATATCTATCAAAAAAATTGTTTATATTTTGTTTATATTATATATAATTATAATGATTTTTATTAATAAATATTGTATTCACATTTTTAAAAAAATTTAAAATTATTATATTTTCAAAGGTTATAACCTTTGAAAATGTGAGAAAATATCAAAAATAATTTTTTTGTTATTTCATTGTTTAAATAAATTCAATAAACTACTAATTTTCTAAACCCTTAAGTCAATAACTCCGAAATCCCGAAAACCCTAAATAGATAATCCTTTTAAACTGGTATACCCTATATAATAAATAATAAATCTCAATATTATTTTTTTCATTATAATTTAAAATATTTATTTTAATTATTTATTCATTTATTTTTATTAAATATTAATTACAATATAAATTATGAGTTAGACAAATATAATTTATATAAATTATTTTTCATCAAAAAATATAGATAAACTTATAAAAAGAATAAATAATTTCAAAACAAATATTCATTTTATAGTAATATATTTTGATTTCCTTCTGAATCATTTTATGTTTTATAATTATATTTTAATTGATATCTATCTTATTAATAATAGAATATTTATTATATTTTAATAAATATTCTATTTATATTGATCATTTTATTATATTTTAATTGATCATTATTAGAATATTTATCTATAAAATTATTTATATTAAATTTATATAAAATATAAATATAATGATTATTATAACTAAATATTAAATTCACTTTTGAAAAAAATTTAAAAATTATTATATTTTCAAAGGTTATAACATTTGAAAATATCAAAAAATAATTTTTTATTTATTTATTTTTTAAATAAAACCTATTACCACTAAATGCATATACAATTAAATTAGAAAACTCCTAAACCTCATAATGCCTAAATACATAAACCATTAAACCGCTATATACTACTTAATAATTAATAAATCTAATTTTTATTTCTATTTATTATAATTTGAAATATTTATTTTAATTATTTATTAGTTTATTTCTATATAATTATTTATTACCAAATAAATTATTAGTGCGAGAAATATAATTTAATTAATTTTTTTTAATCAATAAAAGTATTTACGGTTATATAATAAGTACAAATTTAAACATTAAAATTATTATTAAGTAATATATTTTACTTTAAATTTGAATAAATTTGGGTTTTGTAAATATTTTATAATTAATATCTATCTTATTATTAATAGTTTATTAATTTAATTTTTGATCATTATTATAATATTTATCAATAAAATTTTTTATATTGAATTTATATGATATATAATTATTAATATTATTATAACTAAATATTGTATTCACATTTCAAAAAATATTAAACATTATTATATTTTCAAAGGTTATGACCTATGAAAATGAGAAAAAATTACAAATTTTTTTTATTTTATTGTTTAAATAAAACCTATAAACCACTAAATGCCTAAAAACATAAATCGCTAAACTCATAAATGACAAAACATGTAAATACATAAATAATTAAACTGGTATACATTAATAATAAATCATAAATTTCATTTTAACAAAACATCTAAATACCCTAAATAATAAATAATAAAACTCATTTTTTTCATTATAATTTTAAATATTCATTTTACTTGTTTATTTTTATATTTTTATATAATTATTAATTACAAAATAAAATATGAGTTAAACAAATATAATTTATGTAAATTATTTTTCATCAAAAAAGTATAAATAAACTTTTTAAAAGAAAAAAAATTTCAAAACAAAAAATTAGTATATAGTAATATATTTTGGTTTACTTCTGAATCATTTAAGGTTTTGTAATTATATTTAATTGATATCTATCTTAATAATAATAGATTAATAATTTTTTTTTGATCATTATTAGAATATTTATCAATAAGAATGTTTATATTGAATTTATATGATATATAAATATAATGATTATTATGACTAAATATTATATTCACTTTTGAAAAAAATTTAAAAATTATTATATTTTCAAAGGTTATCACCTTGAAAATGTGAAAAATAAAAAAAATATTTTTTTTATTATTTCATTGTTTAAATAAAACCTATAAACCACTAAATGCCTAAACACTTAAATCACTAAACTACAAAATCCTGATACCCCTATATAGATAATCCGTTAAAATGATATACAATAAATAATAAAGAATAAATCTCATTTTTATTTGTATTCATTATAATTAAAAAAAATCATTTTGATTGTTTAGTTTTTTATTTATATATATATATTAATTATAAAATAAATTATGAATTAAAAATATAATTAATTAAAAATATTTTTCACCAAAAAATAGATAAGCTTATAAAAATTATAAAAATTTAAAAACAAATAATTATTATTTAGTGATATATTTTGATTTTCTTTTGAATCATTTTAGGTTTTTAAATTATATTTTAAGTAATATCAATCTTATTCATAATAGATTTTTAATTTATTTTTTGATAATTATTAGAATATATATCAATAAAATTATTTAGATTGAATTTATATGATATATAATTTTTATGATTATTATAAATATATATTGTATTCACTTTTGAAAAGATATTAAAAAATTATTATATTTTCAAAGATTATAACCTTAAAAAAAGAAAAAAATAATAAAAATAAATTTTTTGTTATTTCTTTTTTAAAATAAAACCTATAGATCATTAAATGCTTACTTACTTAAATCAGTAAGTTCATAGACCCCAAAACCCCTAAATACATAAATCTTTTAACAGCTATATACTACTTAATAAATAATAAATCTCATTTTTATTTCTATTTATTATAATTTTAAATATTTATTTTAATTATTTATAGTTTAATTATTTAGAAAAATTAATTACAAAAAAAATTTTAAGTGAGACAAATATTGTTTAAATAATTTATTTTTAATCAATAAAAAATATAAGCTTATAAAAAAAAATATTTGAAAATAAGATATTATAATTTTGTAATATATTTTGATTTGATTTTGAATTATTTTGTGTTATGTAAATATATTTTAATTGATATTTATATTGTTAATAATAGTTTATTAATTTAATCTTTGATTATTATACTATCTATCATTAAAATTGTTTATATTGAATTTATATGATATATAATTAGTAAGATTAATATAATTAATCATGGTATTCACATTTCAAAAATTTTAAAAATTATTTTATTTTCAAAGGTTATAACCTTTGAAAATCACATAAAATCAAAAAAAAATATTTTATTTTTATTATATAAATTAAAACAATAAACCACTAAATGCCTAAAAACATAAAATGCTAAACTCCTAAACGACAAAACCACTAAATTAACAATCAATTAAACCAATAAATTATGAGTAAGACAAATTAATTTAAATAATTTATTTATAATAACAAAAATATAAACTTATAAAAAAATCAAAACAATAAAAAAATTATTATTAAGTAATATATTTTACTTTGATTTTGAATAAATTTAGATTTTGCAAATATATTTTAAATAATATCTATCTTATTAATAATAGTTTATTAAATTTTTTTTATGATTATTATAAAATCTAGCAATGTAATTATTTATATTTAATTTAAATGACATATAATTATTAAGATTATTATAACTAAATATTATATTTACATTTGAAAAAAAATTTATAAATTATTATATTTTCAAAGGTTATAACCTTCACAAATTAAAAAAATAATAAAAATAAATTTTTTGTTATATCATTGTTTATATAAAACATATAAACCACTAAATGCTGAAACATTTAAACCTCTAAACTCCTAAACACAAAAGCTTCTAAATACTTAAAGCTTTAAACTCGTAAACCTTAAATATAATTTAAATAATTTATTAAAATATTAATTACAAAATAAATTATGAGTGATACAAATATAATTTAAATAATTTATTTTACATCAAAAAAAATATAAGCTTATAAAAAGAAGCAAAAACTAAAAAAAATGTATTATTTAAAATAAATTTTACTTGGATTTTGAATTTTTTTAGGTTTTGAAATTATATTTTAATTTATATTTATCATATTAATAATAGCATATTAATTTATTTTTTGATAATTGAAATTATATCTATCAATAAAATTGTTTATATTTAGTTTATATTATATATAAATATAATGATTATTATTACTAAATATTGTATTCACATTTTTAAAAAATTTTAAAATTATTATATTTTCAAAGGTTATATACTTTGAAAATGTTAAAAAATATCAAAAATAATTTTTTTGTTATTACATTATTTAAATAACACCTATAAACCACTAAATGCCTAAAACGTAAATTGCTAAAGTCATAAACAAAAAACCTGTAATACTTAAAATATTAAACTGGAATACATTAATAATAAATCATAAATCTCATTTTAATTTTTATTCAGTAAAATTTTAATTTTTTATTTTAATTATTTATCAGTTTATTTTTATAGAAATATTAATTACAAATTAAATTATTAGTGAGACGGATCTAATTTAAATTAGACTGGTATACCCAACATCATAAAGAATAAATCTCAATATTATTATTTTCATGAAAATTTTAAATATTCATTTTAATTATTTATTTGTTTATTTTTATATAAATATTAATTAAAAAATAAATTATGAGTTAGATAAATATAATTTATATAAATTAATTTTAATCAAAAAAATATGGATAAACTTTTTAAAAGAAAAAATAATTTCAAAACAATAATTTATTATATTGTAATATATTTTGATTTCTTCTGAATCATTTTCAGTTTTTTTATTTTACTTTAATTATTGCTATCATATTAATAATAGATTATTAATTTATTTTTTGATCATTTTTATAATATTTTCAATAATAATGTTTATATTGAATTTAT
This sequence comes from Sapria himalayana, assembly GCA_029783825.1. NCBI lineage: Eukaryota > Viridiplantae > Streptophyta > Magnoliopsida > Malpighiales > Rafflesiaceae > Sapria > Sapria himalayana. The sequence continues at coordinate 124,952 of JAREIK010003015.1, read as the reverse complement.
ATGATATATAAATATAATGATTATTATAACTAAATATTGAATTCACATTTGAAAAAAAATGTAAAAATTATGATATTTTCAAAGGTTTTAACCTTTGAAAATATCAAAAAATAATAAAAATAAATATTTTGTTATTTTAATTTTTAAATAAAACCTATAAACCACTAAATGCATACACAGTAAAATCAGTAAACTCCTAAATCCCATAATGCCTAAATACATAAACCATTAAGCTGGTATATACTAAATAATTAAGAAATCTAATTTTTATTTTAATTTATTATTATCTTAAATAGTCATTTTAATAATTTATAAGTTTATTTTATATAAATATTTATTACAAAATAAATTATGAGTGCGACAAATATAATTTAATAATTTATTTTTAATAAAAAAATATATATACGCTTATTATTAATAGTTTATTAATTTAATTTTTGATCATTATTATAATATTTATTAATAAAATTGTTTATATTGAATTTATATGATATATAATTATTAAAATTATTATAACTAAATATTGTATTCACATTTCAAAAAATTTTAAATATTATTATATTTTCAAAGGTTATAACCTATGAAAATGACAAAAAATTACAAAATATTTTTTTTGTTATTTTATTGTTTAAATTGAACCTATAAACCACTAAATGCCTAAAAACATAAATTGCTAAACTCCTAAACTGACAAAACATCTAAATACATAAACTATTAAATTGGTATACATTAATAATAAATAAATAAATCTCATTTTAATTTTTATTAAGTGTAATTTTACATTTTTATTTTAATTATTTATCAGTTCATATTTATAGAAATTTTAATTACAAAATTAATTATTAGTAAGACACATCTATTTTAAATAATTTATTTTTTATCAAAAATATTTATATGCTTATAAAAAAGGCAAAAATTTTAAAAACAAAAATTTATTATTTTATAATATATTTTATTTTGAATTTGAATCATTTTAGATTTTGCAAATATATTTTAAATAATATCTATCTTATTAATAATAGTTTATTAAATTTTTTTTATGATTATTATTAAATCTAGCAATGTAATTATTTATATTTAATTTAAATGACTTATAATTATTAAGATTATTATAACTAAATATTATATTTACATTTGAAAAAAATTTATAAATTATTATATTTTCAAAGGTTATAACCTTCAAAAATCAAAAAAATAATAAAAATTTAATTTTTTTTAATTCTTTAAATAAAAACTATAAATCACTAAAGGCTTACACTTAAATAACGAAACCCCAATACACATAAATACTTAAACCATTAAACAATTATAGCTTGAATAATAAATAATAAATAATAAATCTCTATTTTATTTGTATTCATTATAATTTTAAATATTAATTTTAATTATTTATTAGTTTATTTTTATAGAATAATAAATTAAAAATAAATTATGTGGAAGACAAATATAATTTAAATAATTTACTATTAATAACAAAAAATATAAACGTATAAAAAGAAGCAAAACATCAAAAAAATTATTATTTAGTATTATATTTTACTTTGATTTTGAATAAATTTAGGTTTTGCAAATATATTATAAAAAATATCTATCTATTTAATAATAGTTTATTAATATATTTTTTGATCATTAATATAATATCTGTCAATATAATTGTTTATATTGAATTAACGTGATATATAATTATTAACATTATCATAACTAAATATAGTATTCACATATAAAAAAATTTAAAAATTGTTATATTTTCAAAGGTTATAACCTTCAAAAATGATAAAAAATAACAAAAATAAATTTTTTGTTATATCAATGTTTAAATAAAACTTATATACTATTAAATGCCTAATTACATAAATATCTAAACACCTAAACCCCGAAGCCCCTAAATACCTAAACCTTTAAACTCGTAAAGCTTAGATATAATTTAAATAATTTATAGAAATATTAATTATAAAATAAATTATGAATGAAAAATATAAGCTTATAAAAAGATGCAAAAACTTAAAAAAAATTATTATTTAGTAATAAATGTTACTTTGATTTTGAATCATTTTAGGTTTTTTAATTATATTTTAATTTATATCTATCATATTAATATATGTTTATTAATTTATTTTTTGATAATTGATATAATATCTATCAATAAAATTGTTTATATTTAGTTTATATTATATATAGTTATAATATTTATTATTACTAAATATTGTATTCACATATTAAAAATATTTTGAAATTATTATATTTTAAAATATTATATCGTTTAAAAATTTGAAAAAATATCAAAATTTTTTTTTTGTTATTTCATTGTTTAAATAAAAGCTATATACCATTAAATGCCTATATACTTCAAACAATAACTTCTAAATCTCGAAAACCCAAAATACATAAATTTTTTAAATAGGTATATCCTAAATAATAGATAATAAATTCATTTTTATTTTTTTCATTATAATTTTAAATAATCATTTTAATTATTTATTTGTTTATATTTATATAAATATTAATTGCAGAATAAATAGAGTTAGAAAAAATATAATATATATAATTATTTTTCAAAAAAAATATAGATAAACTTATTAAAAGAAGAAAAAAATTAAAAACAAAAAATTATTATATACTAATATATTTTACTTTGTTTCTGAATCATTTTAGGTTTTGTAATTATATTTTAATTGATATCTAACTTATTAATAATAAATTATATATTTTTTTTGATCATTATTAGAATATTTTTCAATAAAAATATTTATATGATATATAGATTTAATAATTATTATAACTAAATATTCTATTCACTTCTGAAACAAATTTTAAAATTATTATATTTTCAAAGATTATAACCATTGAACATGTGAAAAAAAAAAAATATATATATTTTTTTTTAATTTTTCATTGTTTAAATAATACCTATAAATCACTAAATGCCTAAACACTTAAATCACTATCTACAAAATCTCGATACCCCTATATAGATAATCGTTTAAATGGGTATACCCTAAATAATAATTAATAAATATCATTTTTTTGTTTTCCTTATAATTTAAAAAATTCATTTTGATTGTTTAGTTTTATATATATATATATATATATATAATTATAAATTAAATTATGAGTTAAAAATATAATTTATAAAAATTATTTTTTATCACAAAATAGATAAGCTTATAAAAAGAATAAAAATTTAAAAACAAATAATTATTATTAACTAAATATTTTTCTTTGCTTTTGAATTATTTTAGGTTATGATATTATATTTTAAGTAATATTAATCTTATTCATAATAGATTTTTAATTTATTTTTTGATAATTATTAAAATATCTATCAATAGAATTATTTATATTGAAATAATATGATATATAATTATTATGATTATTATAAATAAATATTTATTTACTTTAGAAAAAAATTTAAAAATTATAATATTTTCAAAGGTTATAACCTTTGAAAATATCAAAAAATAATAAAAATAATTTTTTTTTTATTTTTTTTCTTAAATAAAACCTATAAACCACTAAATGCATACACAGTTAAATCAGTAAACTCTTAAACCCCATAATGCCTAAATACATAAACCATTAAACTACTATATACTACTTAATAATTAATAAATCTAATTTTTAATCATATTTATTATAATTTTAAATATTCATTTTAATTATTTATTAATTTATTTTAAAAGAAATATTTATTACAAAATAAAGTATGAGTGCGACAAATATAATTTAATTAAATTTCTTTTAATAAAAAAAATATGCGCTTATAAAAGAAGTAGAAATTTAAAAATTAAAAATTATTATCCAGTAATATATTTTGGTATAATTTTGAATCAATTTGGATTTTCTAAATATTTTTTAATTAATACCTATCTTTTTATTAAAAGTTTATTAATTTAATTTTTGATCATTATAATATATTATCTATCAATAAAATTGTTTATATTGAATTTATATGATATATAATTATTAATATTATTAAAACTAAATATTCTATTCACATTTCAAAAAATTTTAAATATTATTATATTTCAAAGGTTATAACCTATGAAAATGATAACAGATTATAAACATTTTTTTGTTATTTTATTTTTTTATATAAAACCTATAAACCACTAAAAGCTTAAAAATATAAATCGCTAAATACCTAACTGAAAAAATCTCTAAATACATAAACTATTAAACTAGTATACATTAATAATAAATCTTCAATCTCATTTTAATTTATATTCAGTATAATTTTAAATTTTTATATTAATTATTTATCAATTTATTTTTATAGAAATATTAATTACAAAATAACTTATTAATGAGATGGATCTAATTTAATTAAACCAGTATCCCTAAATAATAAATAATAAAACTCATTTTTTTTCATTATAATTTTAAATATTCATTTTAATTATTTATTTGTTTATTTATATATAAATATTAGTTACAAAATAAATTATGAGTTAGACAAATAATTTTTATAAATTATTTTTCATTTAAAAAATATAGATAAACTTATTAAAACAATAAAAAATTCAAAAAGAAAAAATTATTATATAGTAATATATTTTTCTTTGCTTATGAATCATTTTATGTTTAGTAATTATATTTTAATTAATATGTATCGTATTATTAATGGATTATTAATTTATTTTTTGATTATTATTAGAATATTTTTCATTAAAATTTTTTATATTGAATTTATATAATATATAAATATTATGATTGGTATACCTAAATATTGTATTCACATTTGAAAAAAATTTAAAAATTATTATATTTTCAAAGGTTTTAACCTTTGAAAATATCAAAAAATAAAAAAATAAAATTTTTGTTTTTTTATTTTTAAATAAAACTTATAAACCACTCAATGCTAGGCGTACTCATGGGACGAGACGGAATGGGGATTACAAATCTCAAGTCCCTTCCGACAGTTCGGAGATTTTTTTTGAAGATCCAGACCCATCCCATAGGTTGAAAATATCGGGATGGGACGAGACGAAGATCGGGGATTTTGGGTAGTATAAAACAGTTCCGGGATAGAATGGAGTTCAGACATTTTTTTCAATTTATTTTCTTCAAATCGGCCAAGTTAGTTCATGTCGAAACCTTTTGTTGTTCCATTTATCATTCCTTAGTTATGTATCTTTCACTCTCAAATTGGACCAATTTTGTTTTGTCAAAGGCTGAATACCGCAAACGAGTTCTATTACCTTGTCAAAAGCTTTCATGTACAGAAAAAGGATAGAAATGTTAAATAGAATGGGACAGAGTTCTGTGCTTAATTTGGTTCTTTGTTTTTTCACAAGTTGGCTTTATTCGGCCGAGTGAAAGTTAACCATAATAGCAATACTACATTTTTTAAACAATTACTTAAAATATTAAGGAAGAACTAAAGATGACCACAAACATTGGTAGCATCAATTACTACTTAAGTAATTGCAAAAATTAGGCAGCTTAATATAACAAAAAAATACAACTAATAACAACCATAATAATAATCATTTCAAAGGTCCGTCCCGGAACAACAATGAAAATCCAAACCCAATTAATTATCTCTTCTACAATTCCTCCCTTTTCTTGCTCCACTATAGAAGGACAACCAAAGATGAAAACGTGTTAATCATGTAGATATAAATTTCTAAGATTAAAGAGTAATAAAAAAACAAAATATCACCATATAAAATTTAATACACCCATTCCTAATTTAGTTGGCAAACTATAGTTGGAAGAATATTTGGATCTTGTAACCCCTCTGAAAATTGTAATTGAACCATATTTTTATTAAATTGAATGAATAAAATAAGTAAAAGTTAAATTAAAATTTACAAGATTTGTATACTAACCTGATTCATTATCATAAAGGTCTTGAACTAATTCTTAAATTTCAATAGGTTTGGTTGAACTTCTCAACCAATCTTGTAGACATATGAGAACTTCAACTGTAATAGGTGTTAAAGAACTCCTAAATTTATCTAAAGTTCTTTCCCCAGTGCTAAATTTAGATTCGTAGGCCATAGTAGATGCTTGGATAGCAAATACATCCCTTGCTACATTTGCCAAAGAATGGTACCTAACTCATTTACCTTCCACTAGTTTAGAAGATCAAAATTAATTCTATTTTTTTAATGATTGTCCTCCAAGTACCTATCCAACAATTCCAAAGCTGCAACTTCTTGTTCTTTCTCCATTTCAACGAAAAAAATCATCAACATAAGTATCACTACCATCAAAGAAATCATCATTTTTTTTCAACACAGTAGAAAATAAATCATCTTCTTTTGATACATCTTCATTTAAATTTTATAATCATCCATCATCTCATTTAAAGCATTTATAACCTTTTTAATTAAATTTTTAGCCAATTCCTCTTCATAATGCTAAGTGTACTTAACCTTGAGATATTTGAGATTATATCTAGGATTCAACACTACTGCTACAAAAATCATAATATTTTTTGACCGAAGAGAACCCCAATATTTGTTGAATTTATGCCACATTTTCATACGCATTGCAGACACCATTGTATCTCTACTATTTTCACAAAGCTAATTTTTTTTCAAAATTCGAATAATCTCACTAAAATAAACACTAGAGGTAGAATATCATGATCCAGATAATTTACAAGTTACCTCAAAATGTTTTCAAGAAACAAACCAAAATTTTGGCGTTTGTTCAGTCTCTCTTAGTTGGAACGTTTGAACCATACTCCTTCAAAGACCTTTTGTCTTTGTCCTCCAACTTATCAAATTCTTTTTGATATTTTATATCAATTTGTAGCATCTAAAAAGTTGAATTCCATCTTGTAGAACAATCTAATTGTAATGAAGATCCATATGTCAAGTTTGCTTCTTCAACACATAACTTAAACATATTTAATCTTTTAGGACTTCTCCTCACATATTTCACCACACCTTTAATTTTTTGAATAGCACTCTCTACTACTGCAATGCTATCTCTGAAAATTATGTTTAGGATATGAGCACAACATCTCATATGAAAATTCTCGCCTCTCAAAGGTACAACACTTTTCTTCACAAGTCTTTTTTTCAATTGTTCAACTGCAACATCATTATTTTATGCATTGTCAATATTAATGAACGTCAACTTTCTCAAACCATATTCATTCATGTAAAACTCAATAGCATTTCTAATATTAACTCCAGAATGACTTTTAATTACATGAAAGTTCAAAACCCTTTTATGCATATTCCATTGAGAATCATTGAAATGAACAGTGAAACATATATAAAATAAATTTTGAATACTAGTCCAAGTGTTGGTAGTCAATGAAATTCTACAACAATGAGATGATATGCTATCAAATAATTTCTTCTTTTCCTTCACAAACAAAGAAAAACAATCCCTCAAAATAGAGTGCCTAGAGGGAATTTTAAATTGAGGCACACTAATTTATTTTTAATAAAAAAAATATATGCTTATAAAATACGTAGAAATTTAAAAATTAAAAATTATTATCCAGTAATATATTTTACTTTAATTTTGAATCAATTTGGGTTTTGTAAATATTTTTTAATTAATATCTATCTTTTTATTAATAGTTTATTAATTAAATTTTTGATCATTATTATATTATCTATCAATAAAATTGTTTATATTGAATTTATATAATATATAATTATTAATATTATTAAAACTAAATATTCTATTCACATTTCAAAAAATTGTAAATATTATTATATTTTCAAATGTTATAACCAATGAAAATGATAAAAAATTATACAATTTTTTTTTATTATTTTATTTTTTTAAATAAAACCTAGAAATCACTAAAAGCCTAAAAACATAAATCGCTAAACTCCTAACAACAAAACCTCTAAATACTTAAATTATTAAACTAGTATACATTAATAATAAATCATAAATCCAATTTTAATTTTTATTTAGTATAATTTTAAATTTTTATTTAAATTATTTATCAATTTATTTTATAGAAATATTAATCATAAAATAAATTATTAGTGAGATAGATCTAATTTAAATTAAACTGGTATCCCTAAATAATAAATAATAAATCTATTTTTTTTCATTATAATATCAAATATTCATTTTAATTATTTTCTTGTTTATTTATATATAAATTTTAATTACAAAATAAATTGAGTTAGACAAATATAATTTATATAAATTATTTTTCATCAAAAAAGTATTGATAAACTTTTTAAAAGAAAAAAAAAATTCAAAACAAAAAATTATTATATAGTAATATATTTTGCTTTTCTTCTGAATCATTTTAGGTTTTGTAATTATATTTTAATTGATATGTATCTATTTAATAATAGATTATTAATCTATTTTTTGATCATTATTAGTATATTTATCAATAAAATTGTTTATTTTTAATTTACATGATATATAAATATGATTATTATTATAACTAAATATTGTATTCACATTTAAAAAAAATTAAAAAAATTATTATATTTTCAAAGGTTATATCCTTTGAAAATATCAAAAAATAATAAAAATAAATTTTTATAATTTTATTTTTTTAATAAAACCTATAAACCATAAAATGCTTACACAGTTAAATCAGTAAACTCCTAAACCTCATAATGCCTAGATACATAAACCATTAAACCGCTATATACTACTTAATAATTAATAAATCTAATTTTTATTTTTAATTATTAGAATTTTAAATATTCATTTTAAATATTCATTTTGAATCATTTTCGATTTTGCAATTATACTTTAATTTTATCATTCTTATTAATAATAGTTTATTAATTTTTTATTGATATATTTTATAATATCTATTAATAAAATTATTTATATTGAGTTTACATTATATATAATTATTAAGATTATTATTAATGAATATTATATTCACATTTAAAAAAATTAAAAATTATTATATTTTCAAAGGTTATAACCTTCAAAAATTAAAAAAAATCAAAAAATTAAATTTTTTGATTTTTACATTCTTTAAATAAAAACTATAAATCACTTAAGGCCTAAACACTTAAATCACTAAACACCAAAACACCTAAATACTTAAACCATTAAACTAGTATATCCTGAATAATAAATAATAAATCTCTATTTTATTTGTATTCATTATACTTTTAAATATTCATTTTAATTATTTATTAGTTTATTTTTATAGAATTATAAATTAAATATAAATTATGAGGAAAACAAATATAATTTAAATAAATTACTTTTAATAACAAAAAATATAAACTTATAAAAAGAAGCAAAACATCAAAGAAAGTATTTTTTGTAATATATTTTACTTTGATTTTGAATAAATTTTCGTTTTGCAAATATATTTAAAATAATAATTATCTTATTAATAATAGTTTATTAATTTATTATTTGATCATTAATATAATATATTTCTATATAATTATTTATATTGAATTTACATGATATATAATTATTAATATTATCATAACTAAATATAGTATTCACATATAAAAAAAATTTAAAAATTGTTATATTTTTAAAGTTTATAACCTTCATAATTGAGAAAAAAAAACAAAAATAAATTTTTTGTTATATCATTATTTAAATAAAACTTATAAATAATTAAATGCCTAAATACATAAATCTATAAACTCCTAATCCCCGAAGCCTCTAAATACTTAAACCTTTAAACTCGTAAACCTTAAATATAATTTAAATAATTTATAAAAATATTAATTACAAAATAAATTATGAGTGATACAAATATAATTTAAATAATATATTTTTCATCAAAACAACATATAAGTTTGTAAGATGATGCAAAAACTAAAAAAAATTATTATTTAGTAAGAAATTTTACTTTGATTTTGAATCATTTTAGGTTTTTTAATTATATTTTAATTTATATCTATCATATTAATAATAGTTTATTAATTTATTTTTTGATAATTGATATAATATCTAGCAATAAAATTGTTTATATTTAGTTTATATTATATATAGTTATAATATTTATTATTACTAAATATTGTATTCACATTTTTAAAAAATTTTAATATTATTATATTTTCAAATGTTATAACCTTTGAAATTTTTTAAAAAATATCAAAAATAAATTTTTTGTTATTTCATTTTTTGAATAAAACCTACAAACCATTAAATGCCTAATTACTTAAATCAATAACTTCTAAATCTCGAAAACCCTAAATAGATAAATTTTTTAAACATGTATATCCTAAATAATAAATAATAAATCTCATTTTATTTGTTTCATTATAATTTTAAATATTCATTTTAATTATTTATTTGTTTATTTTTATATAAATATTAATTACGAAATAAATTATAAGTTATACAAATATAATTTATATAAATTTTTTTCAACAAAAAAATATAGATAAACTTAATAAAAGAATAAAAAAATATAAAACAAAAAAATAGTATATGGTAATATATTTTGCTTTGTTTCTGAATCATTTTAAGTTTTGTAATTACATTTTAATTGATATATAACTTATTAATAACAGATTATTAATTTATTTTTTCATCATTATTAGAATATTTACCAATAAAAATGTTTATATTGAATTTATATGATATATAAATTTAATAATTATTATAACTAAATATTGTATTCACTTTTGAAAAAAGTTTTAAAATTATTATATTTTCAAAGGTTATAACATTTGAAAATATCAAAAAATAACAAAAATAATTTTTTTTTATTTTATATTTTAAATAAAACATATAAACCACTAAATGCATATATAGTTAAATCAATAAATTACTAAATACATAAACCATTAAACCGCTATATACTACTTAATAATTAATAAATCTAATTTTTATTTTATTTATTATAATTTTAAATATTGATTTTAATATTTATTAGTTTATTTTTATGAAATATTTATTCCAAAATAAATCATAAGTGCGACATATATAATTTAAATAATTTATTCTTAATCAAAAAAATATAGACGCTTATAAAAGAAATAAAAATTTAAAAATTAAAAATTATTATTCAGTAATATATTTTAGTTTAATCTTGAATCGATTTGGGTATTGTAAATATTTATTAATTAATATCTATCTTATTATTAATAGTTTATTAATTTAATTTTTTGATCATTATTATATTATCTATCAATAAAATTATTTATATTGAATTTATATGATATATAATTATTAATATTAAAATAACAAAATATTGTATTCACATTTCAAAAAATTTTAAATATTATTATATTTTCAAATGTTATAACCTATGAAAATGAGAAAAAATTACAATTTTTTTTGTTATTTTATTGTTTTAATAAAACCTATAAACCACTAAATGCCTAAAAACATAAATTACTAAACTCCTAAATGACAAAACCTCTAAATAATTAAACCATTAAACAGGTGTACATTAATAAAAAATCATAAATCTAAATTTAATTTTTATTATGTATAATTTTAAATTTTTATTTTAATTATTTATCAGTTTATTTATATAGAAATATTAATTACAAAATAAATTATTAGTGAGACAGATCTAATTTTAATAATTTATTTTTCATCAAAAAAAAATATATCCTTATAAAATGAGGCAAAATTTTAAAAACAAAAATTTATTATTTAGTAATATATTTTATTTTTATTTTGAATCATTTTAGATTTTTCAATTATATTTTAATTTATATGATTTTTATTAATAATAGTTTTAAATTTTTTATCGATCATTATTATAATATGTATTAATAAAATTATGTATATTGAATTTACTTTATATATAATTATTAAGATTATTATAACTAAAGATTATATTCACGTTTAAAAAAAATTAAAAATTATTATATTTTCAAAGGTTATAAACTTTAAATATAAAAAAAAATCAAATAATTAAATTTTTTTATTTTTTAATTCTTTAGATAAAAACTATAAATCAATAAAGGCCTAAACACTTAAATCACTAAACCCCAAAACACCTAAATACTTAAACCTTTAAACTAGTATATCCTAAATAATAAATAATAAATATACTATTTTATTTGTATTCATTATAGTTTTAAATATTCATTTTAATTATTTATTAGTTTATTTTTATAGAATTATAAATTTAAAATAAATTAAGAGGAAGTAAATATAATTTAAATAATTTACTATTAATAAAAAAATATAAACTTATAAAAAGAAGCAAAACAACAAAACAATTATTATTTAGTAATATATTTTATTTTGATTTTGAATAAATTTATGTTTTGCAAATATATTTTAAATAATATCTTTCTTTTTAAATAATAGTTTATTAATTTATTTTTTGATCATTAATATAATATCTATAAAAATAATTGTTTATATTGAATTTACATGATATATAATTATTAAGATTATCATAACTAAATATAGTACTCACATATAAAAAAATTTAAAAATTGTTATATTTTCAAAGGTTATAACCTTCAAAAATGAGAATAAATAACAAAAATAAATTTTTTGTTATATCATTGTTTAAATAAAACTTTTAAACCATTAAATGCCTAAACACACAAATCTCTAAACTTCTAAACCCAGAAGTCTCTAAATACTTAAACCTTTAAACTCGTAAACCTTAAATAAATTTAAATAATATATTGAAATATTAATTACAAAATAAATTATGATTGATACAAATATAATTTAAATAATTTATTTTTCATCAAAAAAATATATAAGCTTATAAAAAGAAGCAAAAACTAAAAAATAAAAATTATTATTTAGTAATAAATTTTAGATTGTTTTTGAATCATTTTAGGTTTTGTAATTATATTTTAATTTATATCTATCATATTAATAATAGAATATTAATTTATTTTTTGATAATTGATATCATATCTATCAATATAATTGTTTATATTTAGTTTATATTATATATAATTATAATGATTATTATTACTAAATAATGTATTCACATTTTTAAAAAAATTTAAAATTATTATATTTTCAAAGGTTATAACCTTTGAAAATGTGAAAAAATATAAAAAATATTTTTTTTGTTATTTCATTGTTTAAATAAAACCTATATACTACTTAATGCCTAAAAACATAAATTTCTAAACTCCTAAAAGACAAAACCTATAAATACTTAACCCATTAAACTGGTAAACATTAATAATAATTCCTGAATCTCATTTTAATTTTTATTCAGTATAATTTTAAATTTTTATTTTAATTATTTATCAGTTTATTTTTATAGAAATATTAATTACAAAATAAATTATTAGTGAGACAGATCTAATTTAAATTAAATCGGTATATCCTAAATAATATATAATAAATCTCATTTTTTTTTCATTATATTTTTAAATATTCATTTTAATTATTTATTTGTTTATTTTTATATAAATATTAATAATAAAATAAATTAAGAGTTACAAAGATATAATTTACATAAATTATTTTTCATCAAAAAAATATAGATAAACTTTTTAAAAGAAAAAAAAATTTCAAAACAAAAAATTATTATATAGATTATATTTTGCTTTGCTTCTAGATCATTATTTTTTTTAATTATATTTTAATTGATATCTATATTATTAATTATAAATTATTAATTTAATTTTTGATCATTATTCGAATATTTTTCAATAAAAATGTTTATATTTAATTTATATGATATATAAATAAAAATATTATTATAACTAAATATAGTATTCACTTTTGAAAAAAAATTAAAATTATTATATTTTCAAAGATTATAACATTTGAAAATGACAAAAAATAAAAAAAAAATAATTTTTTAGTTATTTCATTGTTTAAATAAATCTTATACACCACTAAATGGCTAAGCACTTAAATCACTAAATTACAAAATCCATATACCCCTGTATAGATAATCCTTTAAACCGTTATACCCTAAATAATAATTAATAAATCTCATTTTTATTTGTTTTCATTATAATTTAAAAAATTCATTTTGATTATTTAGTTTTTTATTTATATATATATATATTAATTATAAAATAAATTATGAGTTAAAAATATAATTTATAAAAATTATTTTTCATCAAAAAATAGATAAGCTTATAAAAATCATAAAAATTTAAAAACAAATAATTATTATTTAGTGATATATTATGATTTTCTTTTGAATCATTTTAGGTTTTGATATTATATTTTAAGTAATATCAATCTTATTCATAATAAATTTTTAATTAATTTTTTGAAAATTCTTAGAATATTTATCAATAAAATTGTTTATATTGAATTTATATGATATATAATTATTATGATTATTATAAATATATATTGTATTCACTTTTGAAATGAAATTTAAAAATTATTATATTTTCAAAGGTTATAACCTTAAAAAATTAGAAATTATAATAAAAATAAATTTTTTGTTATTTCAAATTTAAAATAAAACCTATAGATCAGTAAATGCTTACTTACTTAAATCAGTAAGCTCATAGACCCCAAAACCCCTAAACACATAAACCTTTTAACAACTATATACTACATAATAAAATAATAAATCTCATTTTTATTTCTATTTATTATAATTTTAAATATTCATTTTAATTATTTATAGTTTAATTATTTAGAAAAATTAGTTACAAAATTAATTTTGAGTGAGACAAATATTATTTAAATAATTTATTTTTAATCAATAAAAAATATAAGCTTATAAAAAGAAGGAAATATTTGAAAATTAAATATTATTATTTAGTAATATATTTTGATTTGATTTTGAATCATTTTGTGTTATGTAAATATATTTTAATTGATATTTATATAATTAATAATAGTTTTTTAATTTAATTTTTGATCATTATTATACTATCTATCATTAAAATTGTTTAAATTGAATTTATATTATATATAATTAGTAAGATTAATATTATTATACATGGTATTCACATTTGAAAATATTTTAAAAATTATTTTATTTTTAAAGGTATAACCTTTCAAAATCAGATAAAATCAAAAAGAATATTTTTTTATTTTTATTATATAAATAAAAACTATAAACCACTAAATGACTAAAAACATAAATTGCTAAACTCCTAAACAACAAAACCCCTAAATTAACAATCTATTAAACCCGTATACCAAATATAATAAATCATAAATCTCATTTTGATTTGTATTCATTCTAATTTTAAATATTATTTTAATTATTTATTAATTTATTTTTTATAGAAATATTAATTGCAAAATAAATAAAGTGCGAGACAAATATAATTTTAATAATTTATTTTTAATAAAAAAAATAAATATAAGCTTATAAAAAGAAGTAAAAATTTTTAAAAAAAATTATCATTTAGTAATATATTTTACTTTGATTTTGAATCATTATATGTTTTGCATTTATATTTTAATTGCTATCAATCTTATTAATAATAGTTTATTAATTTATTTTTTGATCATTATTATAATATATATATCAATAAAATTACTTATTTTGAATTTAAATGTCTTATAATTATTAAGATTATTATAACTAAATATTATATTTAAATTTGAAAAAAATATAAAAATTATTATATTTTCGAAGGTTATAACCTTCAAAAATGATAAAAAATCACAAAAATATTTTTTTTATTATTTTGTTATTTAAATAAAACTTATAAACCATTAAATGCCTAATAATATAAATATATAGATTCCTTAACCCTAAAACTTACTAAATAATAAATAATAATTTACATTTTTATTTGTATTCATTATAATTTTAAATATTCATTTTATTTATTTTTTAGTTTTATTTTATAGAAAAATTAATTACAAAATAAATAATGAGTGAGACATATAATTTAAATAATTTATTTTTCATCAAAAAAAAATATATGCTTATAAAATGATGCAAAATTTTTAAAATAAAAAATTATTATTTTGTAATATATCTTATTTTGATTTTGAATCATTTTAGATTCTACAATTATATTTTAATTTATATCATTCTTATTAATACTAGTTTATTAATTTATTTATTGATCATTATTATAATATCTATTAATAAAATTATTTATATTTAGTTTACATTATGTATAATTATTAAGATTATAATAACTAAATATTATATTCACATTTAAAAAAATTTAAAAATATTATATTTTCAAAGGTTAAAACCTTCAAAATTAAAAAAATTCAAAAAATTTAATTTTTTGTTTTTTAATTCTTTAGATATTAGCTATAAATAACTAATGGTCTAACACTTAAATCACTAAACTCCTAAACCCAAAAACACCTAAATACTTAAAACAATAAACTGGTATATCCTGAAGAATAAATAATAAATCTCAATTTTATTTGTATTCATTATAATTTTAAATAATTATTTTAATTATTTATTAGTTTATTATTATATAATTATAATTTACAAAATAAATTATGAGTAAGACAAATTAATTTAATTAATTTATTTATAATAACAAAAATATAAAGTTATATAAAAGCAAAACATTAAAAATTATTATTAAGTAATATATTTTACTTTGAATTTGAATAAATTTAGAATATCTAGAAATGCAATTATTTATATTGAATTTAAATGACTTATAATTATTAAGATTATTATAACTAAATATTATATTTACAATTAAAAATATTTAAAAATTATTATATTTTCAAAGGTTATAACCTTCAAAAATTAAAAAAATAATAAAAATAAATTTTTTGTTATATCATTGTTTAAATAAAACATATAGACAACTAAATGCCTAAACACTTAAACCTCTAAACTCCTAAACACAAAATCCCCTAAATACTTAAACCTTTAAACTCGTAAACCTTAAATATAATTTTAATAATTTATTAAAATATTAATTACATAATAAATTATGAGTGATACAAATATAATTTAAATAATATATTTTTAATCAAAAAAGTATATAAGCTTATAAAAAGAAGCAAAATCTAAAAAAACATTATTATTTAGTAATAAATTTTACTTGGATTTTGAATATTTGTAGGTTTTGCAATTATATTTTAATTTATATCTATCATATTAATAATAGAATATTAATTTATTCTTTGATAATTGATATCATATCAATCAATAAGATTGTTTATATTTAGTTTATATTATATATAAATATAATGATTTTTATTACTAAATATTGTATTCACATTTTTAAAAAATTTTAAAATTATTATATTTTCAAAGGTTATATACTTTGAAAATGTTAAAAAATATCAAAAATAATTTTTTTGTTATTACATTATTTAAATAACACCTATAAACCACTAAATTCCTAAAAACGTAAATTGCTAAAGTCATAAACAAAAAAACCTGTAAATACTTAAAATATTAAACTGGAATACATTAATAATAATTCATAAATCTCATTTTAATTTTTATTCAGTATAATTTTAAATTTTTATTTTAATTATTTATCAGTTTATTTTTATAGAAATTTAATTACAAAATAAATTATTAGCAAGACATATCTAATTTAAATTAGACTGGTATACCCAAATAATAAAGATTAAATCTCAATATTATTTTTTCCATTATAATTTTAAATATTCAATTTATTTATTTATTTGTTTATTTTTAGATAAATATTAATTAAAAAATAAATTGAGTTAGACAAATATAATCTATATAAATTATTTTTAATCAAAAAATATGGATAAACTTTTTATAAGAAAAAAAAATTTAAAAACATCAAATTATTATATAGTAATAAATTTTGATTTCTTCTGAATCATTTTAGGTTTTTTCATTATATTTTAATTGAATCTATCTTATTAATAATAGATTATTAATTATATTTTGATCATTATTATAATATTTATCAATAAAATTGTTTATATTGAATTTATATGATATATAAATATAATGATTATTATAACTAAATAGTGAACTCACTTTTGAAAAAAATAAAAAAATTATTATATTTTCAAAGGTTAAAACCTTTTAAAATATAAAAAAATAATAAAAATACATATTTTGTTATTTTAATTTTTAAATAAAACCTATAAACCACTAAATGCACACACAGTAAAATCAATAAACTGCTAAGGCCCATAATGCCTAAATACATAAACCATTAAACTGTTATATGCTACTTAATAATTAAGAAATCTAATTATTATTTCTATTTATTATTATTTTAAATATTTATTTTAATTATTTATTAGTTTATTTTATATAAATTTTTATTACAAAATAAATTATGAGTGTGACAAATTTAATTTAAATAATTTATTTTTAATCAAAAAATATATATACGCTTATAAAAGAAGTAAAAATTTAAAAATTAAAAATTATTATCCCGTAATATTTTTTACTTTAATTTTTAATCAATATGGGTTTTGTAAATATTTTTTTATTTATATCTAACTTATTATTAATAGTTTATTAATTTAATCTTTGATCATTATTATAATATCTATCAATAAAATTGTTTATATTGAATTTATATGATATATAATTATTAAAATTATTATAACTAAATATTGTATTCACATTTCAAAAAATTTTAAATATTATTATATTTTCAAAGGTTATAACCTATGAAAATGAGAAAAAATTACAAATTTTTTTTTGTTATTTTATTGTTTTAATAAAAACTATAAACCACTAAATGCCTAAAAACATAAATCGCTAAACTCCTAAACGACAAAACTTCTTAATACTTATACTATTAAATAGGTATACATTAATAAGAAATCATAAACCTCCTTTTAATTTTTATTAAGTATAATTTTAAATTTTATTTTAATTATTTATCATTTTATTTTTATAGAAATATTAATTACTAAATAAATTATTAGTGAGACAGATCTATTTTAAATAATTTATTTTTTATCAAAAAAAATATATATGCTTATAAAAAGAGGCAAAATTTTAAAAACAAAAATTTATTATTTGGTAATATATTTTATTTTGATTTTGAATCATTTTAGTTTTGCAATTATATTCTAATTTATATCATTCTTATTAATAATAGTTTATTAATTTTTTATTGATCATTGTTATAATATCTAAAAAAAATTATTATTTAGTAATAAATTTTACTTAGATTTTGAATCATTTTAGGGGTTTTAATTATATTTTAATTTATATATATCATATTAATAATAGTTTATTAATTTATTTTTTCATAATTGATATAATATTATCAATAAAATTGTTTATATATATAATAATTATTATTACTAAATGTCGTATTCCCATTTTTAAAAAATTTTAAAATTATTATATTTTAAAATTTTATAACCTTTGAAAATTAGAAAAAAATATCAAAAAATAAATTTTTTGTTATTTCATTTTTTGAATAAAACCTATAAACGATTAAATTCCTAAATACTTAAATCTATAACTTCAAAATCTCGAAAACCCTAAATAGATAAATTTTCTAAACATGTATATCCTAAATAATAAATAATAAATCTTATTTTTATTTTTTTCATTATAATTTTAAATATTCATTTTAATTATTTATTTGTTTATTTTTATATAAATATTAATTACAAAATAAATTATAAGTTAAACAAATATAATTTATATAAATTATTTTTTCCACAAAAAAATATAGATAAACTTAATAAAAGAAGAAAAAAATTTAAAACAAAAAAATATTATATAGTAATATATTTTCCTTTCTTTTGAATCATTTTAGGTTTTGTAATTATAATTTAATTGATATCTAACTTATTAATAATAGATTATTAATTTATTTTTTAATCATTAATAGAATATTTATCAATATAAATGTTTATATTGAATTTATATGATATATAAATTTAATAAATATTATAACTAAATATTGTATTCACATTTGAAAAAAGTTTTAAAATTTTTATATTTTCAAAGATTATAACCTTTGAACATGTGAAAAAATAAAAAAAATATTTTCTTTGTTATTTCATTGTTTAAATAAAACCTATAAATCAATAAATGCCTAAACACTTAAATCACTAAACTACAAAATCCCGATACCCCTATATAGATAATCCTTTAAACCTGTATACCCTAAATAATAATTAATCAATCTCATTTTTTTTCTTTTCATTATAATTTAAAAAATTCATTTTGATTGTTAAGTTATATATATATATATATTAATTATAAAATAAATTATGAGTTAAAAATATAATTTATAAAAATATTCTTTATCAAAAAATAGATAAGCTTATAAAAAGAATAAAAATTTAAAAACAAATAATAATCATTAAGTAATATATTTTGCTTTGCTTTTGAATCATTTTAAGTTTTGATATTATATATTAAGTAATATCAATCTTATTCATAATAGATTTTTAATTTATTTTTTGATAATTATTAGAATATCTATGAATAAAATTGTTTATATTGAATTTATATGATATATAATTATTATGATTATTATAAATAAATATGGTATTCACTTTTGAAAAAAGTTTAAAAATTATTAAAATTTCAAATGTTTTTAATCTTCAAAAATGAGAAAGAATACAAAAAATAAATTT
The DNA here is from genome assembly GCA_029783825.1 of Sapria himalayana. Classification (NCBI taxonomy): domain Eukaryota; kingdom Viridiplantae; phylum Streptophyta; class Magnoliopsida; order Malpighiales; family Rafflesiaceae; genus Sapria; species Sapria himalayana. The sequence goes on along the minus strand of JAREIK010003015.1, from coordinate 104,612 downwards.
TTTGTTATTTATTTTTTAAATAAAACTTATACACCACTAAATGTTTACTTAAATAACTCAGTAGCTCATAAAACCTGAAACCCTTAAATACATAAACCTTATAACAGCTGTATACTATTTAATAAATAATAAATCTCATTTTTATTTCTATTTATTATAATTTTAAATATTCATTTTAATTATTTATATTTTAATTTTTAGAAAAATTAATTACCAAATAAATTTCAAGTGAGATAGATATTATTTAAATAATTTATTTTTAATCATAAAAAAATATGAGCTTATAAAAAGATGGAAAATTTTTAAATTTAAATATTATTATTTAGTAATATATTTTTATTTTATTTTGAATTATTTTGTGGTATGGAAATATATTTTAATTAACATTTATATTATTAATAATAATTTATTAATTTAATTTTTGATCATTATTATAATATCTATCATTAAAATTTTTTATATTGAATTTATATATTATAAAATTAATAAGATTAATATAATTATACATGGTATTCACATTTCAAAAGATTTTAAAAATTATTTTATTTTTAAAGGTTATAACCTTTCAAAATCTAAAAAAAATCAAAAATTTTTTTTATTTGTATTATATAAATAAAACCTATATACCACTAAATGCCTAAAAACATAAATTACTAAACTCCTAAACGACAAAACCCCTAAATAATCGATCCCTTAAACCGGTATACCATATATAATTGTTGGGAAATTATGCTTCCACGTTAGTGAGATTGAGATACAGAAACACACAAATAACATAAAACAAGCAATATATATATCCCAATTCAGCAACCATCTATGATAGAATCAAAAAAAGAGAAATAATCACCAAAAATTACGTGGTTCGCTAGTCACTCAGTAATGACTAGCTAAATCCACTAGAAAATGCTTATGCGTTACAGATTAAAGCAACAGAAATGTCTTATAGTATGCAGCACACAGAATAGTCACGATAAATCACACAGAGAGAAGAGAGAGAGACGATGAACAGTTCCACAAGTCCAAAAATAGCCATCCGAAAATAAAATTACAAAACATTTTTTTTAAAAATTTCTCTCGGGTCATTTAACTGGAGCGGGTCGGATCATGAGACGGGTCAGGCTCTGCTCTAATTTTGGCCTGCTGACCGGACAACATGACCTCCGTTATTGTGCTACTGCTGTATTCCCGGCCTATTAATATTTCCTTTCCTGCACATACATGTAAATATTAAAAAAGAATAAATATTGGGTTATACAAACAAATTATCAAAAAATAAATTAAATATATACCAATAATAAATCTTAAATCTCATTTTAATTTGTATTCATTATAATTTTAAATATTCATTTTAAATATTTATTAGTTTATTTTTTATTTTAATAATAATTACAAAATAAATAATTAGTCAAACAAATATAATATTAATAATTTACTTTAATTAAAAAAAATATAATATTATAAAAAGAAGTAAAAATTTAAAAATAAAAAATATTATTTAGTAATAAATTTTATATTGATTTTGAAACAATTTAGGTTTTATAATTATATTTTAATTAATATCTATCATATTAATAATATGTTATTAATTTAATTTTTGATAATTGATATCATATCTATCAATAAAATTATTTACAATTAGTTTATATTATATATAATAATAATGATTATTATTACTAAATATTTTATTCACATTTAAAAAAAATTTAAAATTATTATATTTTCAAATGTTATAACCTTTGAAAATGTGAAAAAATAACAAAACTAATTTTTTTGTTATTTCATTGTTTAAATAAATCCTATAAACCACAAAATGCCTAAATACTTAAATCAATAACTCCTAAATCTCGAAAACCCTAAATAGATTATCATTTTAAACTTGTTATACCCAAAATAATAAATTATAAATAAGAAATCTCAATATTATATTTTTAATTATAATTTAAAATATTCATATTAATTATTTATTCGTTTATTTTTATATAATTATTAATTATAGAATAAATTGAGTTAGACAAATCTAATTTATATAATTATTTTTCATCAAAAAAATATAGATAAACTTTTTTAAAAAAAATTCAAAACAAAAAATTATTATATAGTAATATATTTTACTTTATTTCTGAATCATTTTAGGTTTTGTAATTATATTTAAATTGATATCTTTCTTATTAATAAAAGATTATTAATTATTAACTTATAAAAAGAAGCAAAACATCAAAAACATTATTATTTATTAATTTATTTTACTTTGATTTTGAATAAATTGAGGTTTTGCAAATATATTTTAAATAATATCTATCTTATATATAATAGTTTATTAATTAATTATTTGATCATTAATATAATATCTATCAATATAATTATTTTTATTGAATTTATATGAAACATAATTATTATTATTATCATAACTAAATATAGTATTCAAATTAAAAAAAATTTAAAAATTATTATATTTTCAAAGGTTATAACTTTAAAAAATGAGAAAAAATAACAAAAAAATTTTTTTTGTTATATCATTGTTTAAATAAAACTTATAAAACCATTAAATACCTAAATACATAAATCTCTAAACACCTAAACCCGAAGCCCCTAAATAATTAAATCTTTAAACTCATAAAACTTTAATATAATTTTAATAATTTATTGAAATATTAATTACAAAATAAAATATGTGTGATACAAATATAATTTAAATAATTTATTTTTTATCAAAAAAAAAATATAATCTGATAAAATGAGGCAAAAACTAAAAAACAAAAATTATTATTTAGTAATAAATTTACTTTGGTTTTTAATCATTTTAGTTTTTGTAATTAAATCTTAATTTATATCTATCATATTAATAATAGTTTATTAATTTATTTTTTGATAATTGATATAATATCTATCAATAAAATTGTTTATATTTAGTTTATATTATATATTATTATAATAATTATTATTATTATTACTAAATATTGTATTCAGATTTTTAAAATATTATAAAATTATTATATTTTCAAAGATTATAATCTTTGAAAATTTTAAAAAATATCAAAAATAATTTATTTGTTATTTCATTATTTAAATAAAACCTATAAACCACTAATTTCCTAAATACTTAAATGAATAACTTCTAAATCTCGAAAACCCTAAATAGATGTTTTTTTAATCAGATATATCATAAATAATAAACAATAAATCTCAATATTATTTTTTTCATTAAAATTTTAAATATTCATTTTAATTTTTTATTTGTTTATTTTTATATAAATATTAATTATAAAATAAATTATGAGTTAGATAAATATAATTTATATAAATTATTTTTCATTTTAACGAAAAATAATTTATTTTACAAGAAAAAAAAATTCAAAACAACAAATTATTATAAAGTTATATATTTTGCTTTCTTCGGAACCATTTTTATATAGTAATATATTTTTCATCTAAATATTATTATTTAGTAATATAATTTGATTTGATTTTGAATTATTATGTTATGTAAATATATTTTAATTATTATTTATATTATTAATAATAGATTATTAATTTAATTTTTGATCATTATTATAATATCTATCATTAAAATTGTTTATATTGAATTTATATGATATATAATAAGTAAGATTAATATTATTATACATAGTATTCACATTTCAAAAAATTTTAAAAATTATTTGTGTTATGTAATTTTAATATATATATATATATATATATATATATATATATATATTATATTTGTCTAACTCTATTTATTTTGTAATTAATTTTTATATATATATAAACAAATAAATAATTATAATGTATATTTAAAATTATAATGAAAAAAAAAATAAGATTTATTATTTATTATATAGGGATACCAGTTTAATTTAAATTAAATCTGTCTCACTAATAATTTATTTTGTAATTAATATTTCTATAAAAATAAACTAATAAATAATTAAAATAAAAATTTAAAATTATACTGAATAAAAATTAATATGATATTTATTATTTATTTTAATGTATACCAGTTTAATGTTTAAGTATTTAGAGGTTTTGTCATTTAGGAGTTTAGCAATTTATGTTTTTAGGCTTTTAGTGGTTTATAGGTTTTAATTATAAAAATAAAATAAAAAAAATATATTTTTATTATTTTTTGATATTTATATAATAATTTTTATATATCATTATAATAATTATATTAATAAATATAATTATTTTTAAAAGTGAATACAATCTTTAGTTATAATAATCATTATATTTATATATCATATAAATTCAATATAAACAATTTTATTAATAAATATTCTAATAATGATCAAAAAAATAAATTAATAATCTATTATTAATAAGATAGATATCAATTAATATATAATTACAAAACCTAAAATGATTTAGAAGCAAAACAAAATATATTACTATATAATAATTTTTTGCTTTAATTTTTTTTCATTTAAAAAGTTTATTTATAATTTTTTGATGAAAAACAATTTATATAAATTATATTTGTCTAACTCAATTTATTTTGTAAATAATATTTATATATAAATAAACAAATAAATAATTAAAATGAATATTTAAAATTATAATTAAAAAAATGAGATTTATTATTTATTATTTAGGGATACCAATTTAATTTAAATAATATCTATCTCATTAATAATTTATTTTGTAATTAATATTTCTATAAAATTAAACCGATAAATAATTAAAATAAAAATTTTAAATTATATTGAATAAAAATTAAAATGAGATTTATTATTTATTATTAATCTATACCAGTTTAATGGAATAAGTATTTATGGGTTTTGTCATTTAGTAGTTTATAAATTTATGTTTTTAGGCTTATAGTGGTTTATAGGTTTTATTTTAAAAATAAATAACAATAAATATATTTTAATTATTTTTTAATATTTTCAAATGTTATAAACTTTCAAAATATAATAATTTTTAAATTTTTTTCAAAAGTGAATACAATCTTTAGTTATAATAATCATTATATTTATATATCATATAAATTCAATATAAATAATTTTATTGATAAATATTCAAATAATGATCAAAAAATAAATTAATAATCTATTATTAATAAGATAGATTTCAATTAAAAAAAGATAGATATCAATTAAAATATAATTATATTTGTCTAACTCAATTTATTTTGTAATTAATATTTATATATAAATAAACAAATAAATAATTAAAATGAATTTTAAAATTATAATGAAAAAAAAATAATATTTATTTTTTATTATTTAGGGATATTGGTTTAATTTAAATTAGATCTGTCTCACTAAAAATTTATTTTGTAATTAATATATTTATAAAAATAAACTGATAAATAATTAAAATAAAAATTTAAAATTATACTGAATTAAAATTAAAATGAGCTTTAAGATTCATTATTAATGTATTCCAGTTTAATGGTTTATGTATTTAGAGGTTTTGTCGTTAGGAGTTAGGCGATTTATTTTTTTAGGCTTTTAGTGATTTATATGTTTTATATAAAAAAATAAAATAAAATAAAAATTTCTATAATTTGTTTTCATTTTCATAGGTTATAACCTTTGAAAATATAATATAATTTACAATTTTTTGAAATGTGAATACAATAATTAGTTATAATAATATTAATAATTATATATCATATAATTTCAATATAAATAATTTTATAAATATATAATATAAAAATGATCAAAAATTAAATTAATAAACTATTAATAAAAAGATAAATATTAATTAAAATATATTTATAAACCCCAAATTGATTCAAAATTAAAGTAAAATATATTACAGAATAATAATTTTTAATTTTTAAATTTTTGCTTCTTTTAATAAGCGTATATTTTTTTTATTAAAAATAAATTAAATAAATTATATTCGTATCACTCATACTTTATTTTGTTATAAATATTTTTATAAAAATAAACTAATAAATAATTAAAATGAATATTTAAAATTATAATAAATAGAATTAAAAATTAGATTTATTAATTATTAAGTAGTATATAGAAGTTTAATGGTTAATGTATTTAGGCATTATGAAGTTTAGGAGTTTACTGATTTAACTATGTATGCATTTAGTGGTTTATAGTTTTTATTTAAAAAATAAAATAAAAAAAATTATTTTTATTATTTTTTGATATTTTCAAAGGTTATAAACTTTGAAAATATAATAATTTTTAAATTTTATTCAAAAGTGAATAAATATTTCTTTATAATAATCATAATAATTATATATCATATAAATTCAATATAAACAATTTTATTCATAGATATTCTAATAATTATCAAAAAATAAATTAAAAATATATTATGAATAACATTGATATTACTTAAAATATAATATCAAAACCTAAAATGATTGAAATGCAAAGCAAAATATATTACTTAATAATAATAATTTGTTTTTAAATTTTTATTCTTTTTATAAGCTTATCTATTTTTTGATGAAAGGTAATTTTTATAAATTATATTTTTAACTCATAATTTATTTTATAATTAAAATATATATATAAATAAGAAACTAAAGAATCAAAATATATTTTTAAATTATAATGAAAACAAATAAAAATATGATTTATTAATTATTATTTAGGGTATACCAGTTTAAAGGATTATCTATATAGGGGTATCGGGATTTTGTAGTTTAGTGATTTATGTGTTTAAGCATTTAGTTGTTTATAGGTTTTATTTAAAGAATAAAATAAAAAAAAATATTTTTTTTATTTCTTCACATGATAAAAGGTTATAATCTTTGAAAATATAATAATTTTAAAATTTTTTTCAAAAGTGAATATATTATTTAGTTATAAGAATTATTAAATATATATATCATATAAATTCAATATAAATATTTTTATTGATAAATATTATGATAAAGATAAAAAAAATAATTTAATAATCTATTATTAATATGTTAGATATCAATTAAAATATAATTAGAAAACCTAAAATGATTCAGAAACAAAGCAAAATATATTACTATGAAATAATTATTTGTTTTTAGTTTTTTTCTTCTTTTAATTAGTTTATCTATATTTTTTTGTTGAAAAATAATTTATATAAATTATATTTGTATAACTTATACTTTATTTTGTAATTAATTTTATACAAAAATAAACAAATAAATAATTAAAATTAATATTTAAAATTATAAAAAAAATAAGATTTATTATTTATTATTTATTATTTAGAGTATACCGGTTTAATTTAAATTATATCTATCTCACTAATAATTATTTTTGTAATTAATATTACTATAAAAATAAACTTATAAATAATTAAAAAAAAAATTTAAAATTATACTTAATAAAAATTAAATTGAGATTTATGATTTATTATTAATGTATACCAATTTAATGGTTTAAGTCTTTAAAGGTTTTGTCATTTAGGAGTTATGAAATTTTTGTTTTTAGGCATTTAGTGGGTTATAGGTTTTATTTAAACAATGAAATAACAAAAATTTTATTTTTGATATTTTTTCAAATTTTCAAAAGTTATAACATTTGAAAATATAATAATTTTAAAATTTTTTAAAAATGTTTATACAATATTTAGTAATAATTATTATTATAACTATATATAATATAAACTAAATATAAATAATTTTATTGATAGATATTATATCAATTATCAAAAAATAAATTAATAAACTATTATTAATATGCTACATATAAATTAAAATATAATTAAAAAACCTAAAATGATTCAAAATCAAATTAAACTTTTTTACTAAATTATAATTTTTTTTAGTTTTTGCATCATTTTATAAGCTTATATGCTTTTTTGATGAAAATTATATTATTAAAATTATATTTGTATCACTCATAATTTATTTTGTAAATAATATTTCTATAAATTTTTTAAATTATATTTAAGGTTTACGAGTTTAATGGTTTAAATATTTAGGGGCTTCAGGGTTTAGGTGCTTAGATATTTATGTATTTAGATATTTAATGGTTTATAAGTTTTATTTAAACAATGATATAACAAAAAAATTATTTTTGTTATTTTTTCTCATTTTTAAAGGTTATAAACTTTGAAAATATAACAATTTTTAAATTTTTTTATATGTGAATACTATATTTAGTTATGATAATCTTAATAATTATATATCATGTAAATTTAATATAAATAATAATATTGAAATATATTATATTATTGATCAAAAAATAAATTAATAAACTATTATTAATAAGATAAATATTATTTTAAATATATTTGCAAAACGTAAATTTATTCAAAATCTAATTAAAATATATTAAAAAATAATACTTTCTTTGATGTTTTGCTTCTTTTTATAAGTTATATTTTTTGTTATTAAACGTAAATTATTGAAATTATATTTGTCTTCCTCATAATTTATTTTTAATTTATAATTCTATAAAAATAAAACTAATAAATAATTAAAATGAATATTTAAAATTATAATGAATACAAATAAAATAGAGAATTATTATTTATTATTCAGGATATACTTGTTTAATGGTTTAAGTATTTAGGTGTTTTTGGGTTTAGTGATTTAAGTGTTTAGGCCTTTAGTGATTTTTAGTTTTTATTTAAAGAATGATAAAATAAAAAATTTTATTTTTAAATTTTTTTTTAATTTTTGAAGGTTATAACCTTTGAAAATATAATAATTTTTAATTTTTTAAATGTGAATATAATATTCAGTAATAATAATCTTAATAATTATATATAATGTAAACTCAATATAAATAATTTTATTAATAGATATTATAAAATATATCAATAAAAAATTAGTAAACTATTATTAATAAGAATGATTAAATTAAAGTATAATTGCAAAATCTAAAATGATTCAAAATAAAAATAAAATATATTACTAAATAATAAAATTTTGTTTTTAAATTTTTGCCTCTTTTTATAAGGATATATATTTTTTTTGATGTAAAATAAATTATTTAAATTAGATCCGTCTCATTAATAATTTATTTTGCAATTAATATTTCTATAAAAATAAACATATAAATAATTAAAATAAAAATTTAAAATTATACTTAATAAAAATTAAATTGAGATTTATGATTTTTTATTAATGTACACGTGTTTAATGGTCTAAGTATTTAGAGGTTTTGTCGTTTAGGAGTTTAAATTTATGTTTTTAGGCATTTAGTGGTTTATAGGTTTTATTTAAACAATAAAATAACAAAAAAAATTGTAATTTTTTATCATTTACATAGATTATAACCTTTGAAAATATAATAATATTTACAATTTTTTGAAATATGAATACAATATTTAGTATAATAATATTAATAATTATATATTATATAAATTCAATATAAACAATTTTATTGATAGATAATATAATAATGATAAAAATTTAAATTAATAAACTATTAATAAAAAGATTGATATTAATTAAAAATTATTTACAAAACCCAAATTGATTCAAAATTAAAGTAAAATATATTACTGGATAATAATTTTTAGTTTTTAAATTTTTACTTCTTTTATAAGCATATATATTTTTTGATTAAAAATAAATTAATTAAAATATATATGTCGCACTCATAATTTAATTTGTAATAAATATTTATATAAAAATAAACTAATAAATAATTAAAATGAATATTTAAAATTATAATAAATAGAAATAAAAATTAGATTTATTAATTATTAAGTAGTATATAGCGGTTTAATGGTTTATGTATTAAGGCATTATGAGGTTTAGTAGTTTACTAATTTAACTTTTTATGCATTTAGTAGGGCTGCTCACGGGACTCGGAGATTCGCCACCCTACCCGAAGCCTTTCCCCAAAGAATCGGGACTAAGAAAATCGGTTGAGTTTGACTTTTCCCGTCCCGTTCTGTCAGGTATTTTTTCTTTTGGGATGGTTCCGGATCTTCAGTAATATCCATCCCCAGAACAGTTCCGTCCTAAAAAACCTATACTATAACCATATATATATATATATAACATGAAGATGCCACCAATTTTGCTACTACCCATCCAATTCCAACGCACTTATTGCTGTTCCGAAGCATTCCAGGCCCCATCATGCCATTCCAGCCATGTTCAGTTAGGTCCAGCCATTGTCTGTCGCACTTATGGTTGCCTCCACCATGTCTCGGATGCCACCATTCTTTTGGTTTGTTTTTATGATGAGAATTGAGTGATTAATTATTATTATTATTATTGTGTCTCAATTATTTTTGTTGAGTATTGGCTGTGGTGTTGTGGTTGGGCCTAATGAGTGGGCTGAATGTGTTACAGTCAGTTTTGTAGAGCTTGCTTGTTTGAAAAATTTATATGTATTTTGCTTGACATATCATATTAATTAATGGAAATGCAGATGGCATAATCCAGCAGTAAACGAAAAATATAATAAATTGAAGATGATCACATCTCAAATGATCAATGTACAGGTAAATCGAATCATCATCCTTTCACGAACCTTCCTATTGTTATGGCAGGTTCTTCAATTCCAATTGTAAAAGAAAGTCAAGGCTCATATGAACCTCAAGCTCATAAAAAGTATAAGTATGCTGTTTGGGAAACTTATGAGATATTTGTTGATACAGATGGAAATGAAACTGGTAGGGCAGCTTGTATATGGTGTAGGAAAGAATAATTGGCAAAAAGTGATCAAGGTACTTCGGGTTTATGGAAATACTTTAGAAATACTTGTAGAAAATCTCCACACAAAAAAGAATTAATAGAAACTCACAAAGGTAAAGACAAGTCACAATCTTTGTTGAGTTTCACTAAATGTACTAGTTCAGAGAATAACAAATTAACTTGTTGGCAATTTGATCAACAACTAGTTAGAGAGGTTTTGGTGAAAAATGATCATAAAAGATGAATTGCCTTTTTGTTTTGTTGAGTGGGATGAGTTTAAAGAGTTTTGTGAAGTTAGTGTGCCTCAATTTTAAATTCAATCTAGGCACTCTGTGTTGACGGATTGTTTTTCTTTTTTAGTGAAGGAAAAGAAGAAATTATTTGATAGCATATCATCTCATTATTGTAGAGTCTAATTGACTACCGACACTTGTACTAGCATTCATAATTTGTCTTATATATGTTTGACTGTTCATTTCATTGATTCTCAATAAAATATGCATAAAAGGCTTTTGAACTTTTGTGTAATTAAAAGTCATTCTAGAGTTAATATTAGAAATGCTATTGAGTTTTTCATGAATGAATGGGGTTTGAGAAAGTTGACGTTCAGTACTATTGAAAATGCATCAAATAATGATGTTGCAGTTGAACAATTGAAAAAAAGGCTTGTGAAGAAAAGTGTTGTACCTTTGAGAGGCGAGCATTTTCTTATGAGATGTTGTTCTCATATCCTAAACATAATTGTCAGAGATGGCATTGCAGTAGTTGAGGGTGTTATTCAAAAAGTTAGAGGTGTGGTGAAAAATGAGAGGAGCAGTCCTAAAAGATTAGATATGTTTAAGTTATGTGTTGAAGAAGCAAACTCGACATATGGATTTTCATTGCAATTAGATTATCCTACAAGATGGAATTCAACTTATTTGATGATACAAAATGATATAAAATATCAAAAAGAATTTGATAAGTTGGAGGACATATACAAATGGTTTTTGAAGGAGTTTGGTTCAAACATTCCAATTGAGAGAGACCAAACAAATGCCAAAATTTTGGCTTGTTTCTTGAAAACATATTATGAGGTAACTTTTAAATTTTCTGGCTCATAATATTCTACCTCTAGTGTTTATTTTTCTGAGATTATTCGTATTTTGAAAAAAAAATTGAGCATTGTGAAAATAGTAGAGATACAATGGTGTATAAAATTGGTATGAAAATGAGGCATAAATTCAACAAATATTGGGGTTCTCTTCGGTCAACAAATATTATGCTTTTTGTAGCAGTAGTGTTGGATCCTAGATATAAGCTCAAATATCTCAAGGTTAAGTACACTTAGCATTATGGTGTGGAATTGGCTAAAAATTTGGTGAAAAAGATTATAAATGCTTAAAATGAGATGATAAATGATTATAAAGATTTAAATGAAGATGAATCAAAAAAAGATGATTTCTCTTCTACTGTGTTGAAGAAAAATGATGATTTCTATGATGTTAGTGATACTTATGTTGATGATTTTTTTGTTGAATTGTAGAAAGAACAAGAAGTTGCAACTTTGGAAGAGTAGGATAGGTACTTGGAGGACAAACTTGATAAAAATAGAATTGATTTTGATCTTATAAACTGGTGGAAGGTAATTGAGGTTAGGTATTCTTCTTTGGCAAATGTAGCAAGGGATGTATTTGTTATCAAAGCATCTACTGTGGCATACGAATCTACATTTAGCACTGGGGAGAAAACTTTAGATAAATTTAGGAGTTATTTAACACCTATTACAGCTGAAGTTCTCATATGTCTACAAGATTGGTTGAGAAGCTCAAACAAACCTATTGAAATTGAATAATTAGATCAAGACCTTGATGATAATGAACCAGGTTAGTTTACAAATCTTGTTAATTTTAATTTTACTTTTACTTATTTTATTCATTCAATTTAATATAAATATGGTTCAATTACAATTTTCAGAGGGGTCACAAGATCCAAATATTCTTCCAACTATAGTTGGCCAACTAAATTTGGAATGGGTGTATTAAATTGTTTAAGGTAATATTTTGTTTTTTTATTACTCTTTCATTTTAGAAATTTATGTCTACATGATTAACACGTTTTCATCTTTGGTTATCCTTCTACAGTGGAGCAAGAAAAGGGAGAAGTTGTAGAAAAGATAATTAATTGGGTTTGGATTTTCGTTGCTGTTCCGGGATGGACCTTTGAAATGATTATTATAATGGTTTTATTAGTAGTATTTTTTTTGTTATATTAAGCTGTCTAATTTTAGCAATTACTTAAGTAGTAATCGATGCCACCAATGTTTGTCGTCATCTTTAGCTATTCCTTAATATTTTAAGTAATTGTTTAAAAATTGTAGTATTGCTATTATGGTTAACTTTCACTAGGCTGAACAAAGCCTACTTGTGAAAAAACAAAGAACCAAATTAAGCACACAACTCGGTCCCATTCTATTTAACATTTCTATCCTTTTCTACACATCAAAGCTTTTGACAAGGTAATGGAGCTCGTTTGTGGTATTCGGCCTATTTGACAAAACAAAATTGGCCCAATTTGAGTTCGAAAAATACATAAATAAGGAATGATAAATGGTACAACAAAAGGTCATACTTTATTGATAGATAAATGTGAATACAATATTTTGTTTTAATAATATTAATAATTATATATCATATAAATTAAATATAAACAATTTTATTGATAGATAATATAATAATGATCAAAAATTAAATTAATAAACTATTAATAAAAAGATAGATATTAATTAAAAAATATTTACTAAACCCAAATTGATTCAAAATTAAACTAAAATATATTACTGGATAATAATTTTTAATTTTTAAATTTCTACTTCTTTTATAAGCATATATTTTTTTTATTAAAAATAAATTAATTAAATTATATTTGTCGCACTCATACTTTATTTTGTAATAAATATTTCTATAAAAATAAACTAATAAATAATTAAAATGAATATTAAAAATTATAATAAATAGAAATAAGAATTAGATTTATTAATTATTAAGTAGTATATCACAGTTTAATGGTTTATGTATTTAGGCATTACGGGGTTTAGGAGTTTACTGATATAATAGTGTATGCATTTAGTGGTTTATAGGTTTTATTTTAAAAATAAAATAACATAAAATTTATTTTTATTATTTTTTGATATTTTCAAAGGTTATAACCATTGAAAATATAATACTTTTTAAATTTTTTTCAAAAGCCAATTCAATATTTAGTTATAATAATCATTATATTTATATATCATATAAATTCAATATAAACAATTTTAGTGATTAATATTCTAATAATGATCAAAAAATAAATTAATAATCTATTATTAATAAGATAGATATCAATTAAAATATAATTACAAAACATAAAATGATTCATAAGCAAACCAAAATATATTAGTATATAATAATTTTTTGTTTTGTAATTTTTTTTTATTCTGAAAAATATATCTATATATTTCTGATTAAAAATAATTTACATAAATTATATTTGTCTAACTCATAATTTTTTTTTAATTAATATTTATATAAAAATAAACAAAAAATAATTAAAATGAATATTTAAAATTATAATGAAAAAAAATTAGATTTATTATTTATTATTTAGGGTATAACGATTAAATTTAAATTATATCTGTCTCGCTAATAATTTATTTTGTAATTAATATTTCTATAAAAATAAACTGATAAATAAATAAAATAAAAGTTTAAAATTATACTCAATAAAAATTAAATTGAGATTTATGATTTATTATTAATGTATATCAATTTAATAGTTTAAGTATTTAGAGGTTTTCTCATATAAGTGTTTAGCGATTCATGTTCTTAGGCATTTTGTGGTTTATAGGTTTTATTTAAACAATAAAATAACAAAAAAAATTGTCATTTTTTGTCATTTTCATAAGTTATTACATTTGAAAATATAATAATATTTAAAATTTTTTGAAATGTGAATAGAATATTTAGTTATAATAATTTTAATAATTGTATATCATATAAATTCAAAATAAACAATTTTATTGATAGATATAATAATAATGATCAAAAATTAAATTAATAAACTATTAATAATAAGATATATATTAATTAAAAAATATTTACAAAACCCAAATTGATTCGAAATTAAAGTAACAAATATTATTGGATAATAATTTTTAATTTTTAAATTTGTAATTCTTTTATAAGCTTATATATTTTTATTATAAAAAATAAATTATTTAAATTATATTTGTCGCACTCATAATTTATTTTGTAATAAAAATTTATATAAAAATAAACAAAAAAATAATTAAAATGAACATATAAAATTATAATAATTTGAAATAAAAATTAGATTTCTTAATTATTAAGTAGTATATAGCAGTTTAATGGTTTATGTATTTAGGCATTACGGGCTTTAGGAGTTTATTGATTTAACTATGTATGCATTTAGTTGTTTATAGGTTTTATTTAAAAATTAAAATAACGAAATATTTATTTTTATTATTTTTTTATATTCTCAAAGGTTATAACGTTTGAGAATATAATAATTTTTATATTTTTTTCAAATTTGAATTCAATATTTAGTTATATAAATCATTATATTTATATATCATATAAATTCAATATAAACTATTTTATTGATAAATATTCTAATAATGATCAAAAAATAAGTTAATAATCTATTATTAATAAGATAGATATCAATTAAAATATAATTACAAAACCTAAAATGATTCAGAAGCCAAGCAAAATATATTACTATATAATAATTTTTTGTTTTGAAAATTTTTTTTCTTTCAAAAAGATTATCTATAATTTTTTGATGAAACATAATTTATATATATTATTTTTGTCAAGCTCAATTTATTTTGAAATTAATATTTATTTATAAATAAACAAATAAATAATTAATATGACTATTTAAAATTATAATGAAAAAAAATGAGATTTATTATTTATTCTTTAGGAATACTATTTTAATTTAAATTAGATCTATCTCACTAATAATTTATTTTGTAATTAATATTTCTATAAAAATAAACTGATAAATAATAAAAATAAAAATTTTAAATTTATACTGAATAAAAATTAAAATGAGATTTATGATTTATTATTAATCTATAGAAGTTTAATGGAATAAGTATTTAAAGGTTTTGTCATTTAGGAGTTTAGCAATTTATGTTTTAAGGCTTTTAGTGGTTTATAGGTTTTATTTAAAATATAAAATAAAAATAAATATATTTTTATTATTTTTTGATATTTTCAAATGTTATAACCTTTCAAAATATAATAATTTTTAAATTTTTTTCAAACGTGAATACAATATTTAGTTATAATAATCATTATATTTATATATTATATAAAATGAATATAAACAATTTTATTGGTAAATATTCTAATAATGATCAAAAAATAAATTAAAAATTTATTATTATCAAGATAGATTTCAATTAAAAAAAAGATAGATATCAAATAAAATATAATTATAAATCCTAAAATTATTCAGAAGCAAAGCAAAATATATTACTATATAATAATATTTTGTTTAGAATTTGTTTTTTCTTTTAAAAAGTTTATCTATAATTTTTTGATGAAAAATAATATATATAAATTATATTTGTCAAACTCAATATATTTTGTTATTAATATTTATTTATAAATAAACAAATAAATATTTAAAATGAATATTTAAAATTATAATGATAAAAAATATGATTTAATATTAATTATTTAGGGATACCTGTTTAATTTAAAATAGATCTTTCACTAATAATTTATTTTGTAATCAATATTTCTATAAAAATAAACTGATAAATATTAAAAATGAATATATAAAATTATAATGAATACTAATAAAACTGAGATTTAGGATTTATTATTTATACTATACTAATTTAATGTTTTAAGTATTTATGGGCTTCGGGGTTTAAGAGTTTAGTCATTTTAGTATTTCGTCTTTAGTGGGTTATAGGTATTATATAAAATATAAAATAACAAAAAATTTATTTTTGTTATTTTTTCTCATTTTTGAAGGTACCCTTTGAAATTATAATAATTTTTAAATTTTTTTTTGAAAAGTGAATACAATATGATGTTATAATAATTATAATAATTATATATCATATAAATTCAATATAAACTATTTTATTGATATTTATTATAATAATGATCATAAAAAGTAATACCAATTTTTAATAAGATACATATTGTTTAAAATATATTTGCAAAACCTAAAATGACTCAAAATCAAAGTGAAATATTTTACTAAATATTAATTTTAAATTTTTAAATTTTTGTATCCATTTATAAGCCTATATATATTTTGATGAAAAATAAATCATTTAAATTATATTTGTCTCACTAATAATTTATTTTTTAATTTATATTTATATAAAATTAAACTAATAAATAATTAAAATATATATTTAAAATTATAATGAATACTAATAAAAATGAGATTTATTATTTATTATTTATTAATTATTATTTAGGGTATAACTATTTAATTGTTTAAGTTTTTTGTTGTTTTGGGGATAAGGAGTTTGTTGATTTATATGTTTACACATTTTCATGTTTATAGGTTTTATTTAATCAATGAAATAACAAAAAATTTATTTTATAAATTTTCGTTATTTTCAAAGGTTGTCCTTGTAAAATATAATAATTTTTTAATACACCTAAATTATGAATACAATACGTAGTTATAATAATCTAAATAATTATATTTGTTGAAGAATTAATATAAAAAATGTATTAATATATATTATAAAATGATCAAAAAATTAATTAATAAACTTTTATTAATAAGATATATATTAATTAAAATATATTTGAAGATCCCAAAATAATTTAAAATCAAAATAAATTATATTACTAAATAAAATTTTAAATATTTGAAATTTTGTTTATATTAATAAGCTTATTTTTTTTCATAAAAAATAATTTATTTAAATTATGTCTCTCTCACTCATTATTTAGTTTGTAATTAATATTTCTATAAAAATAAACTAAAAAATAATTAAAATGAATATTTAAAATTATAATGAATACAAATATAAATGAGATTTATAATTTAATATTTCGGTTATATGGGGTTAATGGTTTAAGTATTTAGGGGGTTTTGGGGTTTAGGAGTCTAGTGATTTAAATGTTAAGGCATTTAGTGGTTTATATGTTTTATTTAAATACTAATATAATAAAAAAATATTTTTGTGATTTTTTATCATTTTTTAAGGTTATAACCTTTGAAAATATAATAATTTTTAAATTTTTTTCAAATGTACATATAATATTTAGTTATAAAAACTTAATAATTATAAGACATTTTAATTGAATATAAATAAGTTTATTGTTCGATATTATAAAAATGATCAAATAATAATATAATAAACTATTATTACTGAGATTGATCGCAATTAAAATATAATTGCAAAACCTATATATAATGACTCAAAATCAAAGTAAAATATATTACTAAATAATACTTTTTGTTTTTAAATTTTTATTTCTTGAAATAAGCTTATTTTTTTGATTAAAAATAAATTATTAAAATTATATTTGTCTAACTCATTATTTATTTTGTGATTGATATTTCTATAAAATTAAACTAATAAATAATTAAAATGATTATTTAAAATTATAATGAATACAAATTAAAATGAGATTTATGATTTAATATATATGGTATACCGGTTTAATGGTTAGATTATTTAGGAGTTTTGTCATTTAGGAGTTTAGCAATTTATGTTTTTAGGCATTCAGTGGTTTATAGGTTTTATTTATATAATAAAAATTTAAATTTTTTTTTGATTTTTTCTGATTTTCACAGGTTATAATCTTTAAAAATAAAAAAATTTTAAAAATTTTTTGAAATGTGAATACAATGTATAATTATAATAATCTTACTAATTATATATCATATAAATTCAATATAAATAAATTTAATGATATATATTATTATAATTATCAAAAATTAAATTAATAAACTCTTATTAAAAATATAAATATTAATTTAAATATATTTAATAACACAAAATGATTCAAAATCAAATCAAAATATATTACTAAATAATAATATTTAATTTTTAAAATTTTTCTTTTTATTATAAGCTTATATTTTTTTTATTAAAATAAATTATTTATATAATATTTGTCTCACTCGAAAGATATTTTGTAATTAATTTTTCTAAAAAATTAAACTATAAATAATTAAATGAATATTTAAAATTATAATAAATAGCAATAAAAATGAGATTTATTATTTATTAAGTAGAATATAGCTGTTAAAAGATTTATGTATTTAGGGGTTTCGGGATTTATGAGCTTACTGATTTAAGTAAGTAAGCATTTAATGATCTATAGGTTTTATTTAAAAAATGAAATAACAAAAAAAATATTTTTTTTATTTTTTCTCATTTTTTAAGGTTATAACCTTTGAAAATAGAATAATTTTTAACTTTTTTTCAAAAGTGAATACAATATTTAGTGATAATAATCATTATATTTATATATCATATAAATTAAATATAACCAATTTTATTGATAAATAATCTAATAATGATTAAAAAATAAATAAATAATCTATTATTAATAAGATAGATATCAATTAAAATATAATTACAAAACCTAAAATAATTCAAAAGCAAAGCAAACTATATTACAATATAATAAGTTTTTCTTTTGAATATTTTTTATTTTAAAATGTTTATCTATATTTTTTGATTAAAAATAATTTATATAAATTATATTTGTCTAACTCATAATTTATTTTGTAATTAATATTTATATAAAAATAAACAAATAAATAAGTAAAATGAATAGTTAAAATTATAATTAAAAAAATGAGATTTATTAATTATTATTTTGGGTATACAAGTTTAATTTTAATTATATCTGTCTCACTAATAATTTATTTTGTAATTAATATTTCTATAAAAATAAACTGATAAATAATTAAAAGAAAAATTTTAAATTATACTGAATAAAAATTAAAATGAGATTTATGATTTATTATTAATGTATACCAGTTTATTGGTTTAAGTATTTACATGTTTTGTCATTTGAAAATTTAGCGATTTATGTTTTTAGGCATTTAGTGGTTTATAGATTTTATTTAAATAATAAAATAATAAAAAAAATTTTATCATTTTTTCTCATTTTCATAGGTTATAACCTTTGAAAATATAATAATATTTAAAATTTTTTTAAATGTAAATATAATATTTTATTTATAATAATATTAATAATTATATATCATATAAATTCAATATAAACAATTTTATTGATAGATATTATAATAATGATCAAAAATTAAATTAATAAACTATTAATAAAAATATAGAAATTAATTAATAAATATTCACAAAACCCAATTTGATTCAAAATTAAAGTAAAATATATTACTGTATAATAATTTTAAATTTTTAAATTCTTACTTCTTTTATATGCGTATATATATTATTTCATTAAAAATAAATTATTTAAATTATATTTGTTGCACTCAAAATTTATTTTGTAATAAATATTTTTATAAAAATAAACTAATAAATAATTAAAATGAATATTTAAAATTATAATAAATAGAAATAAAAATTAGATTTATTATTTATTATGTATTATATATCGGTTTAATGGTTACTGTATTTAGGCATTACGGGGTCTAGGAGTTTACATATTTAACTGTGTATGCATTTTGTAGTGTATAGGTTTTATTTAAAAAATAAAAAAACAAAAAATTTATTTTTATTATTTTTTGATATTTTCAAAGGTTATAACCTTATAAAATATAATAATTTTTAAATTTTTTCAAAAGTGAATTCAATATTTAGTTATAATAATCATTATATTTATATATCATATAAATTCAATATAAACTATTTTATTGATAAATATTCTAATAATGATCAAAAAATAAATTAATAATCTATTATTAATAGGATAAATATCAATTATAATATAATTACAAAACCTAAAATGATTCAGAAGCAAATCAAAATATATTAATATATTATAATTTTTTGTTTTGAAATTTTTTTTTTCTTTTAAAAAGTTTATCTATATTATTTTGATGAAAAATAATTTATATAAATTATATTTGTGTAACTCATAATTTATTTTGTAATTAATATTTATATAAAAATAAACAAATAAATAATTAAATTTGAATATTTAAAATTAAAATTAAAAAAAATGAGATTTATTCTTTAATATTTAGGATATACCGGTTTAATTTAAATTAGATCCGTCTCACTAATAATTTATTTTGTAATTAATATTTCTATAAAAATAAACTGATAAATAATTAAAATAAAAATTAATATTATCTTGAATAATTAAAATAATTTATTTTGTTCCTCTCTCAACACTAGAATGATTGCTAAAGCTCAAACCAAAATAATAAGAACTTTTACTTTATCTCTATTATGTCTCATCATATTTGATGTTGAATCATTAGGCTATCAAAGGTAATTTGACTCATGTACGCTAACAGACTAAACCAAAGTTGTACCCCTATGTGTTGAAATAGCTAGTTGTTGAGGATGCTATTTATATTGATTATTGTAATTTATTCTAAAATATCTCTCATGCACACACTCAATGTAGTTTTTTTAAAACATAGTTCACCTCTAAAAAAATAACCACATTGTAGCCTATTAGAACAATTTAGCCCCAGGGCGGTTTGAGCAGGGCGAGAAGTATGGCCTCTGTTTCAATCAAGAATCAAAAAATTTATTTTATTGGCATGTCTAAGCCTTTTTTTTATATCCTCATGGATATGAAAAGTATCATTTCTTCTTTTTATATTAAATGAGTTATGTATACAAGCTCACAATAGCCAAAAAGGTGTAAATGAATCATATTCAAAGGTATACAAGGTTTTATTCATTGCTCAAACTATTAGTCTTGCATATTGACACTTGAGGTCACAAATCAAAGGAAAAAGCCATAGTGATATTTCCAATCCCAAGAATTTTAGCTATAGAAAGTTATAAAGAGTAGTATTCGAGCTTTAACTATTTCTAGGGTCATGACTTTTGCTCTTGAGGAATGTCCAATGTTACAATCATTCCTAGTGCAATGGCTTTGCAATATAAAGATAAAATGCACAAGCTATGGTCATATCCAATACTGTGACCCAATATTATAGTGATTAAATATGTATTCACTATCATTCTTAGTGCCATAACAATATGTTCAACAGAGAGACACAAGTTATGGCATATTCGAATCGATATAATTTTGTGTTCTAGGACAAAATATACAATCATGACCATTGCTAATGCTACAATAATCTAAAGCAAAGAAAGTGACTAAATCCATAACTCACCCCTTGAGTCATGACTTTGTGTCACATATACAAAAAAATAAATCTGTGACATTTTTAAAAGTTATGAATTTCAATTTAAATCTAACACTTAGTCATTTGATTATAAAAGTGCAAAACATGAGATTTAGGATTTAGGGTTTATGGGTTAAGGTTATAGTTTACGGTTTAAGGTTTTGGATTTAAAGTTTAGGCTTTATGTTTTTTTTTGTTTTTTTTGTTTTTTTTTTGTTTTTTTTTGTTTTTTTTGTTTTTTTTTGTTTTTTTTTGGAAAATACACACTTTATTTATCATTTAGACTAAAAAGCTGACTAATTTTGGCCAGCCCACCAAATCCTATGCACCTTAATGATTCTATGCATAAAATATATAAAAAACAAAATGCCTAATAATTCCAAGCATACGAATACAAGTAAAATCACCTGGCATTCCCAGACTTCAGAGTTGGCATTGAGTCATTATGCGCACTACGTCCTTTCGATTCGGATTTGTCCAAGCCTTTTGGAGGAACCTGAATGATGCACCATATTAAAACTATGCAAATATAAGATTGTGCATGTGTGTGACATGCAGCATCAAGTGTTTGCCTATGTCATTGCTATGCAATGGAATACATGTAAAACTGAATACCCATAAATCCACAAGTCCATATCTACGGCACTTTGTCAATTCATTCTAACCTCTGAATTCCACATTATTTTGCTCCAATGATCCTCAAAACAGTATCTCTTGGGTTAGAATGCTTCCTCGTCGAGCTTCAAGAAGTGGCTGTATGTTGCACCTACAAAATATCAAAAAATATGCATGCATCGGTGTGCATGTGTGATGAGGTCCATCTCATAGTCTAATTATCTACGCATACAACCAAGCTAGAATACAAGTAAAATTACAAAATGCTATAAAGATGTGTCTCCTGCTCCCGGTAGTGTAGCATCGCCTAAAGTGTATTTATAAAATGCATTAGTGGGTCCCACTTAGAGATACTAATCGGTCCAGTTGCCCCCATTGTATGCTGCATAGAGAACAAACAAGATTGTGTGTGTGAGTATGTCATGATCCATCTCTACAAGTACATGGTGCATACAAACTCCAAAATACAAATAGACTACAAACATAAACTACAAGTTCTAATCTTTCACTCCCGTGTGACTGGTCTGGACTCCATTGCTTACTAGCCCTGCTTGGTGATGCTTTGGATTTTTCCGGCTCTCCAATTAATCATGAATTACCCGCTACTAATATTGGGCGATGGTTTGGTGGCCCTTTATGCTCCCTGATATGGCTAGTGGGACCTACTCCTAGATACTCCTGGGTTTACTCCCAACCACTTTGCTCGATCTCGTCAGTTGTCTGAATGTTATCACCCCGACTTGCTAGCGGGGCCCTCTACAAGCTGGTGGGCCATACTTCTGGCTGCTTCCTGGATTTGCTGGCCCCTCTAAATGCTACACAAAAATGGACAAGTATATGTGCACGCGTGTACTGTGGTCCGTCGCTATGTGTGTGTGGTGCAGCAATATCAAGGCTTAGGAGTTTAGTACTTTAAGTAATTAGGTATTTTGTGGTTTATAGGTTTTATTTAAATAATTAAATAACAAAAAAATTATTTTTATGATTATTTCTCATTTTCAAGGTTATAACCAATGAAAATATTATAATTTTTAATTTTTTTTCAAATGTTAATACAATATTTAATTATAATAATCATAAAAATTAAATATAATGTAAATTCAATATAAATAATTTTATTGTTCGATATTATAATACTGATCATGAAATAGATTAATAAACTATTATTAATAAGATAGATATTAATTAAAATATATTTGCAAAATCTAAAAAGATTCAAAATCAAAGTAAAATATATTACTAAATAATAATTTTTTATTTTAAAATTTTTGATTTTTTTGTAAGCTTATAAATTTTTTTGATCAAGATAAATTTTTTAAATTATATTTGTCGCATTCATATTTTTATTTTGCAATTAATATTTTTATAAAAATAAACTAATAAAGAATTAAAATGAATATTGAAATTATAATGAAAACAAATAAAAATGATATTTATGATTAATTATTTAGGGTATACCAGTTTAATGGTTTTAGTATTTAGGAGTTTAGGAGTTTAGTGATTTAAGAGTTTAGGCATTTTGTAGTTTATATGTTTTTTATAAATAATGAAATAACAACAAAATTATTTTTCAAATTTTTTATCAATTTGAAGGCTATAACCTTTATAAATATAATAATTTTAAATTTTTTTCAAATGTGAATACAATATTTAGTTATAATAAACTTAATAATTATATATCATGTAAATTAAAAATAAACAATTTTATTCATAGATATTAATAAACTAATATAAATATAAATATAATAATGATCAAAAAATAAATTAATAAACTATTATTTATTGATGAATATTTATATATTATTTATAAATACTTAAACATTTAAAGATGGTTTAAATGTTTAATTATTTAAGGGGTTTTGGGTTTTGAGATTTAGTAGTTTAATGATTTAAGCATATAGGTATTTAGTAGTTTATAGGTTTAATATAAACAATAAAATAACAAAAAATTTATTTTTGTGATTTTATCTCATTTTCAAAGATGATAACCTTTAAAAAATATAATAATTTTAAAATTATTTTCAAATGTAAATATAATATTTTGTTATGATAATCTTGATAATTATATATCATGTAAATTCAATATAAATAATTTTATTGATAAATATTCTAATAATGATCAAAAAATAAATTAATAATCTATTATTAATAAGATAGATATCAATTATAATATAATAAAAAAACCTAAAATGATTCAGAAGAAATCAAAATATATTACTATATAATAATTTGTTGTTTTGAAAATTTTTTTTCTTTTAAAAAGTTTATCCATATTTTTTGGATGAAAATTAATTTATATAAATTATATTTGTCTAACTCATAATTTATTTTTTAATTAATATTTCTATAAAAATAAACAAATAAATAATTAAAATGAATATTTAAAATTATAATGAAAAATATAATATTGAGATTTATTCTTTATTATTTTGGGTATACCAGTCTAATTTAAATTAGATCTGTCTCACTAATAATTTATTTTGTAATTAATATTTATATAAAAATAAACTAATAAATAATTAAAACAAAAATTTAAAATTATACTGAATAAAAATTAAAATGAGATTTATGAATTATTATTAATGTATACCAGTTTAATATTTTAAGTATTTATAGGTTTTTTTGTTTATGACTTTAGCGATTTATGTTTTTAGGCATTTAGTGGTTTATAGGTTTTATTTAAATAATGAAATAACAAAAAAAGTATTTTTGATATTTTTTCACATTTTCAAAGATTATAACCTTTGAAAATATAATAATATTAAAATTTTTTAAAAAAGTGAATACAATATTTAGTTATAATAATCATTAAAATTATATTTAATATAAACTAAATATAAACAATTTTATTGATATATATGATATCAATTATCAAAAAATAAATTAATATGCTATTATTAATATGAATGATATAAATTAAAATATAATTGCTAAACCTAAAAATATTCAAAATCAAAGTAAAATTTATTCCTAAATAATAATTTTTTTTAGTTTTTTTTATAAGCTTTTTTTTTGATGAAAAATAAATTATTTAAATTATATTTGTTTCACTAATAATTTATTTTGTAATTAATATTTTAATAAATTATTTAAATTATATTTAAGGTTTACGAGTTTAAAGGTTTAAGTATTTATAGGTTTTTTTTGTTTAGGAGTTTAGAGGTTTAAGTGTTTAGGCATTTAGTGGTTTATAAGTTTTATTTAAACAATGATATAACAAAAAATTTATTTTTATTATTTTTATAATTTTTGAAGGTTATGACCTTTAAAAATATAATAATTTTTAAATTCTTCTCAAATGTAAATATAATATTTAGTTATAATAATTTTAATAATTATAAGTCATTTAAATTCAATATAAATAATTACAATGCTAGATATTATAAAAATGATCAAAAAAATTAATAAACTATTATTAATAAGATAGATATTATTTAAAATATATTTGCAAAATCTAAATTTATTCAAAATCAAAGTAAAATATATTACTTAATAATACTTTTTTTAATGTATTGCTTTTTTTATAACTTTATATTTTTGTTTTTATAAATAAATTATTTAAATTAATTTTTCTTACTCATAATTTATTTTGTAATTTATAATTCTATAATAATAATCAAATAAATAATTAAAATAATTATTTAAAATTATAATGAATACAAATAAAATTGAGAATTTTTCTTTATTCTTTAGGATATACCGGTTTAATGGTTTAAGTATTTAGGTGTTTTTGGGTTTAGGAGTTTAGTGATTTAAGTGTTTATACCTTTAGTGATTTATAGTTATTATCTAAAGAATTAAAAAACAAAAAATTTTATTTTATTTTTTAATTTTTGAAGGTTGTAACCTTTGAAAATATAATAATTTTAAATTTTTTTAAATGTTAATATAATATTTAGTTATAATAATCTTAATAATTATATATAATGTAAACTAAATATAAATAATTTTATTAATAGATATTATAATAATGATCAATAAAAAATTAATAAACTAGTATTAATAAGAATGATATAAATTAAAATATAATTGTAGAATCTAAAATGATTAAAAATAAAAATAAGATATATTACTTAATAATAATTTCTTATTTTAAAAATTTTTTCTCATTTTATAAGTATATATTTTTTTGATGGAAAATAAATTATTTAAATTATATCTGTCTCACTAATAATTTATTTTGTAATTAATATTTATATAAAAATAAATTGATAAATAATTAAAATGAATATTTAAAATTATAATGAATACTAATAAAAAGAGATTAATTATTTAGGGTATACCTATTTAATGGTTTAATTTTTTTGTGGTTTTGGGGTTAAAGAGTTTATTGATTTATATGTTTGCACATTTAGGTGTTTATAGATTTTATTTAATCAATGAAAAAACAAAAAATTTATTTTTATGAATTTTCATGATTTTCAAAGGTTATAACCTTTGAAAATATAATTATTTTTTAATCTTTCTACAATATGAATACAATACATAGTTATAATAATCTTTATAATTATATTTGATGTAAATTTAAAATAAAAAATTTTATTAATATATATTATTAAAATGATCGAAAAATAAATTTATAAACTATTATTAATAAGATAGATATTAATTAAAATATATTTGCAGAACCCAAAATAATTCAAAATCAAAGTAAATTATATTACTAAATAAAATTTTAAATTTTTGAATTTTACTTTATTTTTATAAGCTTATTTTTTTTTTATAAAAAATATTATATTTAAATTATATCTCACTCATTATTTATTTTGTAATTAATATTTCTATAAAAAAAACTAAAAAATAATTAACATGTATATTTAAAAATATAATTAAAATAAATAAAAATGAAATTTATTATTTATTATTTAGGTTATATAGGTTTAATGGTTTAAGTATTTAGTGAGTTTTGGGGTTAAGGAGTCTAGATATTTAAATGATTAGGCATTTAGTGGTTTATAAGTTTTATTTAAATAATAAAATAATAAAAATATTATTTTTGTGATTTTTTATCATTTTTGACGGTTATAACCTTTGAAAATATAATAATTTTTAAATTTTTTTCAATAGTGAATTCAATATTTAGTTATAATAATCATTATATTTAAATTCATATAAATTCAATATAAATAATTTTATTGATAAATATTCTAATAATGATCAAAAAATAAATTTATAATCTATTATTAATAAGATAGATATCAATTAAAATATAATTACAAAACCTAAAATGATTTAGAAGGAAAGCAAAATATATTACTATATAATAAATATTTGTTTTGAAATTTATTTTCTTTTAAAAGTTTATCTATAATTTTTTGATGAAGAATAATTTATATAAATTATATTTGTCTAATTCATTATTTATATTGTAATTAATATTTAATAAAAATAAATGAATAAATAATTAAAATGAATATTTTAAATTATAATGAAAAAAATAATAATGAGATTTATTATTTTTTATCTAGGGTATACCAGTTTAAAATGGTTATCTATTTAGGGTTTTCGAGATTTCAGAGTTATTGACTTAAGTATTTAGGCATTTAGTAGTTTATAGGATTTATTAAAACAATGAAATAACAAAAAAATTATTTTTGATATTTTCTCACATTTTCAATGGTTATAACCTTTGAAAATATAATAATTTTAAATTTTTTTAAAACTATGAATAGAATATTTAGTAATAAGAATCATTATAATTATATATAATATCAACTAAATATAAACAATTTTATTGATAGATATGATATCAATTATCAAAAAATAAATTAATATGTTATTATTAATATAATAGATATAAATTAAAATATAATTCTAAAACCTAAAATTATTCAAAATCAAAGTAAAATTTATTACCTATTAATAATTTTTGTTTTTTGGTTTTTGCCTTCTTTTTATAAGCTTATACTTTTTTTTGATGAAAAATAAATTATTTAAAATATATTTAAGGTTTATGAGTTTAAAGTTTTAAGTATTTAGGGGCTTTTGTGTTTAGAAGTTTATAGATTTAAGTGTTTAGGCATTTAGTAGTCTAAAAGTTTTATTTAAACAATGATATACAAAAAATTTATTTTTATTTTTTTTTTCTAATTTTTGAAGGTTATAACCTTTGAAAATATAAAAATTTCTAAATTTTTTTCAAATCTAAATATAGTATTTAGTTATAATAATCTTAATAAATATAAGTCATTTAAATTCAGTATAAATAATCACATAGCTAGATATTATAATAATGATCAATAAATAAATTAATAAACTATTATTAATAAGATAGATATGATTTAAAATATATTTGCAAAATCTAAATTTATTCAAAATCAAATTATATATTACTAATTAATAATTTTTTTTATTGTTTTGCTTTTTTATAAGTTTTTATTTTTGTTTATAAAAATAAATTATTTAATTTATATTTGTCTTACTCATAGTTTATTTTGTAATTTATAATTCTATAATAATAAACTAATAAATAATTAAAATGAATATTTAAAATTATAATGAATACAAATAAAATTGAGATTTATTATTTATTATTCAGGATATACAGGTTTAATGGTTTAAGTATTTAGGTGTTTTGGGGTTTAGTCATTTAGGTGTTTATGCCTTAAGTGATTTTATCTAATTTTTGAAGGTTATAACCTTTGAAAATATAATAATTTTTAATTTTTTTTAAATTGTGAATATAATATTTAGTTATGATAATCTTGATAATTATATATAATGTAAAATCAATATAAATAATTTTATTAATAGATATTATAATAATGATCAATAAATAAATTAATAAACTATTATTAATTAGAATGATATAATTAAAATAAAATTGCAAAATCTAAAATTATTCAAAATTAAATTAAAATAAATTACTAAATAATAATATTTTGTTTTAAAAATTTTGTCTCTTTTTATGATCTTATATTTTTTTGATGAAAAATAAATTATTTATATTATATCGGTCTCACTAATAATTTATTTTGTAATTAATATTTCTATAAAAATAAACTGATAAATAATCAAAATGAATATTTAAAATTATAATGAATACTAATAAAAATGAGATTTATTATTTATTATTTATTATTTAGAGTATACTAATTTAAAGGCTTATGTATTTATTGACTTTGTGGTTTAGGAGTTTAGTCATTAAGAATTTAGGTATTTTGGGGTTTATATATTTTATTTAAAAAATCTAATAACAAAAAATTTATTTTTTTTATTTTTTCTTATTTTGAAATGTTATAACCTTTGAAAACTTAATAATTTTTAAATTTTTTTAAAATGTGAAAATATTATTTTCTTATTATAATCAAAATAATTATATATTATGTAAATTCAATAAAATAATTTTTTTTATAGATATTATAATGACAATAATAAAATAAATTAATAAACTATTATTAATAAGATAGATATTAAATAAAATTTATTTGCAAAACATAAAATGATTGAAAATCAAAGTAAAATATATTAATAAGATAGATATTAAATAAAACTATAATTAATAAGATAAAATATACATGTTTAAAAAATTATATATTTAGGAGTTTTGGGATTTAAGAATTTAGTGATTTAAGTGTTTAGGCATTTTGTAGTTTATACTTTTTATTTAAAAAATAAAATAACAAAAAAAATTTTATTTGTTATTTGTTCTTATTTTTGAATGATATAACCTTTGAAACTATAAGAATTTTTGAATTTTTTTAAATGTGAATACTATATTTAGTTATGATAATCTTAATAATTATATATCATGTAAATTCAATATAAACAATTATATTGATATATATTATAATAATGATCATGCAAAAGATTAATAAACAATTATTAATAAGATAAATATTGTTTACTATATATTTACAAAACCTAAAATGATTCAAAAACAAAGTGAAATAATTTACTAAATATTAATTTTAAATTTTTAAATTTTTGTATCAAATTATAAGCTTATATATTTTTTGATGAAAAATAAATTATTTAAATTATATTTGTTTAACTATTAATTTATTTTTAATTTATATTTCTATAAAAATAAATTAATAAATAATTAAAATGTATATATAAAATTATAATGAATATTAATAAAAATAAGTTTTATTATTTATTATTTAGGGTATACCTATTTAATGGTTTAAGTTTATTGTGGTTTAGGGTTAATGAGTTTATTGATTTATATGTTTACACATTTAGGTTTTATTTATTGATTTATAGGTTTTATTAAATCAATGAAACAACAAAAAAATTATTTTTAGAAATTTTCGTGATTTTTAAAATTTATAACCTTTGAAAATATAATAATTTTTAATAGTACAAAAATATCAATACAATAATAAGTTATAATAATCTTAATAATTATATTTGATGTAAATTCAATATAAAAAATTTTATTAATATATATTATTTTAATGATCAAAAAATAAAATAATAAACTATTATTAATAAGATAGATATTAATTAAAATATATTTGCAGAACCCAAAATAATTCAAAATCAAAGTAAATTATATTACTAGATAAAATTTTGAAATTTTGTTTCTTTTTATAAGCTTTATATTTTGTTTCATAAAAATTAATTTATTTAAATTATATATGTCTCACTCATTATTTATTTTGTAATTAATATTTCAATAAAAATAAACTAAAAAATAATTAAAATGAATATTTAAAATTATAATGAATACAAATAAAAATGAGATTTATTATTTATTATTTAGGTTATATAGGTTTAATGGTTTAAGTATTTAGGGGGTTTTGGGTTTTAGGAGTCTAGAGATTTAAATGTTTAGGCATTTACTGGGTTATAAGTTTTATTTAAATAATAATATAAAAAAAAAATTTTTGGTGATTTTTTATTATTTTTGAAGGTTATAACCTTTGAAATTATAATAATTTTTAAATTTTTTTCAAATGTAAATATAATATTTAGTTATAATAATCTTAATAATTATAAGACATTTAAATTCAATATAAGTAATTTTATTGTTAGATATTATAAAATTGATCAAATAACAAATTAATAAACTATTCTTAATAAGATTGATAGCAATAAAATTATAATTGAAAAACTTATATATATTGATTCAAAATCAAATTAAAATATATTACTAAATAATAATTTTTTTTTTAAATTTTTACTTCTTTTTATATGCTTATATTTTTTTTGATTAAAAATAAATTAATAAAATTTTTGTTGTCTCGCTCATTATATATTTTGTAATTAAAATTTCTATAAAAAATAAACTAATAAATAATTAAAATGAAAATTTAAAATTATAATGAATACAAATTAAAATGAGATCTATGATTTATTATATGTGGTATACCGGTTTAATGGTTTGATTATTTAGGAGTTTTGTTGTTAGGAGTTTATCAATTTATTATATTAATTAAAATATATTTACATAACTTAAAATGATTTAAAATCAAATCAAAATATATTACTAAATAATAATATTTAATTTTTAAATTTTTTATTCTTTTTATAAGCTTATATTTTTTTTGATTAAAAATAAATTATTTAAATAATATTTGTATCATTCGAAATTTATTTTGTAATTAATTTTTCTAAAAAATTAAACTATAAATAATTAAAATGAATATTTAAAATTATAATAAATAGAAAAAAAATGAGATTTATTATTTTTTAAGTAGTATATAGAGGTTAATATCTTTATGTATTAAGGGGTTTTGGGGTTTATGAGCTTACTAATTTAAGTAAGTAAGCATTTAATGGTCTATAGGTTTTATTTAAAAAATAAAATAACTAAAAATTTATTTTTATTATTTTTTCTCATTTTTTAAGATTATAACCTTTGAAAATATAATAAATTTTAAATTGTTTTCAAAAGTGAATACAATATTTATTTATAATAATCATAATAATTATATATCTTATAAATTCAATATAAACAATTGTATTGATAGATATTCTAATAATTATCAAAAAATAAATTAAAAATCTATTATGAATAAGATGGATATTACTTAAAATATAATATATAAACCTAAAATGATTCAAAATCAAAGCAAAATATATTACTAAATAATAATTATTTGTTTTTAAATATTTATTCTTTTTATAAGCTTATCAATTTTTTGATTAAAAATAATTTTTATAAATTATATTTTTAACTCATAATTTATTTTATAATTAATACATATATAAAAATAAAAAACTAAACAATCAAAATGAATTTTTTTAATTATAATGAAACCAAATAAAAATAAAATATATAAATATTATTTAGGGTATACCGATTTAAAAAATTATCTATATAGAGATTTCGAGATTTCGTAGTTTAGTGATTTAAATATTTAGGCAATTAGTGGTGTATCAGTTTTATTTAAACAATAGAATAACAAAGAAAAAATATTTTATTTATTTTTTCTCATTTTCAAAGGTTATAACCTTTGAAAATATAATAATTTTAAAATTTTTTTAAAAGTGAATACAATATTTAGTTATAATAATCATTATATTTATATTCATATAAATTCATTATAAACATTTTTATTGATAAATATTCTAATAATGATGAAAAAATAACTTAATAATCTATTATTAATAAGATAGATATCAATTAAAATATAATTACAAAACATAAAATGATTCATAAGCAAACCAAAATATATTACTATATAATAATTTTTTATTTTGTAATTTTTTTTTATTTTTAAAAGTTTATCTATATTTTTTTGATTAAATATAATTTACATAAATTATATTAGTCTAACTCATAATTTATTTTTTAATATATATTTATATAAAAATAAACAATTAAATAATTAAAATGAATATTTAAAATTATAATGAAAAAAAAATGAGATTTATTATTTATTATTTAGGGTATACCTGTTTAATTTAAATTATATCTGTCTCACTAATTATTTATTTTGTAATTAAAATTTCTATAAAAATAAACTGATAAAAAATTAAAATAAAAAATTAAAATTTTACTGAATAAAAATTAAAATGAGATTTATGATTTATTATTAATTTATACCAATTTAATAGTTTAAGTATTTATAGGTTTTGTCATATAGGTGTTTAGCGATTCATGTTTTTAGACATTAGTGGTTTATAGGTTTTATTTAAACAATAAAATAACAAAAAAAAAATTTGTAATTTTTTGGCATTTTCATAGGTTATAACCTTTGAAAATATAATAATATTTACAATTTTTTGAATGTGAATACAATATTTAGTTATAATAATTTTAATAATTATATATCATATAAATTCAATATAAACAATTTTATTGATAGATATTATAATAATGATCAAAAATTAAATTAATAAATTTTTAATAATAAGATAGATTTTAATTAAAAAATATTTACAAAACCAAAATTGATTCAAAATTAAAGTAAAAAATATTATTGGATTTTATTTTTAATTTTTAAATTTTTACTTCTTTTATTAGCGTATATATTTTTTTTAAAAAAAATAAATTATTTAAATTATATTTGTCGCACTCATAATTTATTTTGAAATAAAAATTTATATAAAAATAAACTAATAAATAAATAAAATGAATATATAAAATAATAATAAATTGAAATAAAAATTAGATTTCTTAATTATTAAGTAGTAAATAGCGGTTTAATTGTTTATGTATATAGCCATTTCTGGCTTTAGGACTTTACTAATTTAACTGTGTATGTATTTAGTGGTTTATAGGTTTTATTTAAAATTAAAATAAAAAAATATTTATTTTTATTAATTTTTTATATTTCCAAAGGTTATAACATTTGGAAATATAATAATTTGTAATTTTTTTTCAAATGTGAATTCAATATTTAGTTATAATAATCATTATATTTATATATATATAAATTCAATATAAATAATATTATTGATAAATATTCTAATAATGATCAAAAAATAAATTTATAATCTATTATTAATAAGATTAATATCAATTAAAATATAATTACAAAACCTATAATGATTAAGAAGCAAACCAAATTATATTACTATATAATAATTTTTTGTTTTTAATTTTTTTTCTTTTAATATGTTTATCTATATTTTTTTTGATGAAAAATAATTTATATAAATTATATTTGTCTAACTCATAATTTATTTTTTAATTAATATTTATATAAAAATAAACAATTAAATAATTAAAATGAATATTTAAAATGATAATGAAAAAAAATGAGATTTATTCTTTATTATTTAGGGTAAACCAGTTTTATTTAAATTATATATGTCTCACTAATAATTTATTTTGTAATTAATATTTCAAAAAAAATAAACTTATCAATAATTAAAATAAAAATTTAAAATTATACTGAATAAAAATTAAAATGAGATTTATGAATTATTTATTAATGGATATGAGTTTAATATTTAAGTATGTAGAGGTTTTGTCATTTAGGACTTTAGTGATTTATGTTTTTAGGTATTTAGTGGTTTATAGGTTTTGTTTAAACAAAGAAATAACAAAAAATTATTTTTGATATTTTTCACATTTTCAAAGGTTATAACCTTTGACAATATAATAATTTTAAAATTTTTTAAAAATGTGAATAAAATATTTAGTAATAATAATCATTATAAATATATATAATTTAAAATAAATATAAATAATTTTATTGATAGATATGATATCAATTATCAAAAAAAATTAATATATTATTATTATTATGATGGATATAAATTAAAATATAATTGCAAAACCTAAAATTATTCAAAATCCAAGTAAAATTTATTACTAAATAATAATTTTTTTTTTAATTTTGGCTATATTTTATAAGCTTATATTTTTTTTGATGAAAAATAAATTATTTAAATTATATTTGTATCACTCATTATTTATTTTGTAATTAATATTTTAATAAATTAATTAAATTATATTTAAGGTTTACGAGTTTAAAGGTTTAAGTATTTAGGGGCTTTTGTGTTTAGGAGTTTAGATGTTTAAGTGTTTAGGCATTTAGTGGTATATAAGTTTTAATTAAATAATGATATAGCAAAAAAATTATTTTTATTATTTTTTCTAATTTTTGAAGATTATATCCTTTGAAAATATAATAATTTTTAAATTTTTTTCAAATGTAAATATAATATTTATTTATAATAATCTTCATAATTATAATTTATTTAAATTCAATACAACTGATTATATTGCTAGATATTATAATTATGATCAAAAAATAAATTAATAAACTATTATTAATAAAATATTTTTTATTTAAAAAGTATTTGCAAAATCTAAATTTATTCAAATCAAAGTAAAATATATTACTAAATAATAATTTTTTTAATGTTTTTCTTTTTTTATAAGTTTATATTTTTGTTATTAAAAATAAATTTTTTAAATTATATTTGTTTTACTCATAATCTATTTTGTAATTTATAATTCTATATTAATAAACTACAACATAATTAAATTGAATATTTAAAATTATAATGAATACGGGTGGGGTTTAGATTTATTATTTATTATTCAGGATATAACGGTTTAATGGTTTAAGTATTTAAGTGTTTTTTTGGTTTAGGAGTTTAGTGATTTAATTATTTAGACCTTTAGTGATTTACAGTTTTTATTTAAATAATGAAAAAACACAAAATTTAATTTTTTGATTTTTTTTAATTTTTGAAGGTTGTAACCTTTGAAAATATAATAATTTTTAATTTTTTTAAATGTGAATATAATAATTAGTTATAATAATCTTAATAATTATATATAATGTAAACTTAATATAAATAATTTTATTGATAGATATTATAATAATGATTAATAAATAAATTAATCAACTTGTATTTATAAGAATGATAAAAATTAAAATATTATTGTAGAATCTAAAATGATTCAAAATGAAAAAAGATATATTATTAAATAATAATTTTTTATTTTTAAAATTTGGCTTTTTTTATAAGCATTTTTTTTGATGAAAAATAAATTATTTAAATTATATATGTCGCACTAATAATTTATTTTGTAATTAATATTTCTATAAAAATAAACTGATAAATAATTAAAATGAATATTTAAAATTATAATGAATACTAATAAAACTGAGATTTATGATTTATTATTTAGACTATCCAAATTTAATGTTTTAAGTATTTATGCGCTTCGGGGTTTAAGAGTTTAGTCATTTTAGTATTTAGTCATTTAGTGGTTTATAGGTTTTATATAAAAAATAAAATAACAGAAATTTATTTATGTTATTTTTTTTCATTTTTGAAGGTTATAACCTTTGAAAATATAATAATTTTCAAATTTATTTTTGAAAAGTGAATACAATATGAAGTTATAATAATCATAATAATTATATATAATATAAATTCAATATAAACTATTTTATTTGATATTTATTATAATAATGATCATAAAAAAGTAATAACCAATTAATAATAAGATAAATATTGTTTAAAATATATTTGCAAAACCTAAAATTACTCAAAATCATAGTTAAATACTTTACTAAATATTAATTTTAAATTTTTAAATTTTTGTCACCATTAATAAGCCTATATATTTTTTGATGAAAAATAAATTATTTAAATTATATTTGTCTCACTAATAATTTATTTTTTAATTTATATTTCTATAAAGTTAAACTAATAAATAATTAAAATGTATATTTAAAATTATAATGAATACTAATAAAAATGAGATTAATGATTTATTATTTAGGGTATAACTATTTAATTATTTAGGTTTTTTGTGGTTTTGGTGTTAAAAAGTTTATTGATTTATATGTCAACAATTTTCGTGTTTATAGCTTTTATTTAATCAATGAAATAACAAAAAAAATTATTTTTATGAATTTTCATGATTTTCAATGGTTATAACTTTTAAAAATATAATAATTTTTTAATAGTTCTAAAATATGAATACAATACTTAGTTATAATAATCTTAATAATTATATTTGTTGTAGATTCAATATAAAAAAATGTATTAATATATATTATAATAATGATCAAAAAATAAATTAATAAACTATTATTAATAAGATAGATATTAATTAAAATATATTTGCAGAACCCAAAATAATTCAAAATCAACGTAAATTATATTACAAAATAAAATTTTAAATTTTTGAAATTTTGTTTATTTTTATAAGCTTATTTTTTTTCATAAAAAATAATTTATTTAAATTATATCTGTCTCTCATTATTTATTTTGTAATTAATATTTCTATAAAAATAAACTAAAAAATAATTAAAATGAATATTTAAAATTATAATGAATATAAATTAAAATGAGATTTATTATTTATTATTTAGGTTATATAGGTTTAATGGTTTAAGTATTTAGGGGGTTTTGGGGTTTTGAAGTCTAGAGATTTAAATGTTTAGACATTTAGTGGTTTATAAGTTTTATTTAAATAATTAAATAATAAAAAAATTATTTTTGTGATTTTTTATCATTTATGAATGTCATAACCTTTGAAAATATAATAATTTTAAATTTTTTTTAAAATATGAATATAATATTTAGTTATACTAATCTTGATAATTATATATAATGTAAAATCAATATAAATAATTTTATTAATAGATATTATAAATATTGATCAAATAATAAATTAATAAACTATTCTTAATAAGATTGATAGCAATTAAAATATAATTGCAAAACCTATATATAATGATTCAAAATCAAAGTAAAATATATTACTAAATAATAATTTTTTGTTTTTAAATTTTTACTTCTTTTTATATGCTTATATATTTTTTTGATTAAAAATAAATTTTTAAAATTATAGTTTTCTTTCTCATTATTTATTTTTAATTAATATTTCTATAAAAAAATAAACTAATAAATAATTAAAATGATTATTTAAAATTATAATAAATACAAATTAAAATGAGATATATAATTTATTATATGTGGTATCCCAATTTAATGGTTTGATTATTTAGGAGTTTTGTTGTTTAGTAGTTTAGGAATTTATGTTTTTAAGCATTTAGTGGTTTATAGGTTTTATTTATATAATAAAAATTTAAAATTATTTTTTTTGATTTTTTCTGATTTTCAAAGGTTATAATTTTAGAAAATAGAATAATTTTTATAATTTTTTGAAATGTGAATATAATGTCTAATTATATTAATCTTACTAAATATATATCATATAAATTTAATATAAATAATTTTAATGATAGATATTATAATAATGATCAAAAATTAAATTAATAAACTATTATTAATAATATAAATATTAATTAAAATATATTTACATAACACAAAATAATTCAAAATCAAATAAAAATATATTACTAAATAATAAAATTTAATTTTTTAAATTTTTTTTATTTTTATAAGCTTATATTTTTTTTATTAAAATATATTATTTAAATAATATTTGTCTCACTCGAAATTTATTTTGTAATTAATTTTTCTAAAAATTTAAACAATAAATAATTAAAATGAAGATTTAAAATTATAATAAATAAAAATAAATATGACATTTATTATTTATTAAGTAGTATATAGCTGTTAAAAGGTTTATGTATTTAGGGGTTTCGGGATTTATGAGCTTACTGATTTAAGTAAGTAAGCATTTAATGATATATAGGTTTTATTTAAAAAAAGAAATAAAAAAAAATTATTTTTATTATTTTTTCTCATTTTCTATGGTTATAACCTTTGAAAATATAATAATTTTTAATTTTTTTTCAAAATTGAATACAATATTTAGTTATAATAATCATTATATATATATATATATATCATATAAATTCAATATAACCGATTTTATTGATAAATATTCTAATAATTATCAAAATATAAATAAATAATCAATTATTAATAAGATAGATATAATTAAAATATAACTACAAAACTTAAATAATTCAGAAGCAAAGGAAACTATATTACAATATAATAATTTTTTGTTTTGATTTTTTTTTATTTTAAAAAGTTTATCTATATTTTTTGATTAAAAATAATTTATATCAATTATACTTGTCTAACTCATAATTTATTTTGTAATTAATATTTATATAAAAATAAACAAATAAATAATTAAAATGAATATTTAAAATTATAATAAAAAAAATGAGATTTATTATTTATTATTTAGGGTATACCGGTTTAATTTTAATTATATCTGTCTCACTAATAATTTATTTTGTAATTAATATTTCTATTAAAATAAACAGATAAATAATTAAAATTTATATTTAAAAGTATACTAAATAAAAATTAAAATGAGATTTATGATTTATTATTAATGTATACCAGTTTGATGGTTTAAGTATTTAGATGTTTTGTCATTTTAAAATTAAGCGAATTATGTTTTTAGGCATTTAGTGGTTTATAGGTTTTATTTAAATAATAAAATAATAAAAAAAATTTATTATTTTTTCTCATTTTCATAGGTTATAACCTTTGAAAATATAATAATATTTAAATTTTTTTAAATGTAAATATAATATTTTAGTTATAATAATATTAATAATTATATATAATATAAATTCAATATAAACAGTTTTATTGACAGATATTATAATAATGATCAAAAATTAAATTAATAAACTATTAATAATAAGATAGATATTAATTAAAAAAATTTACTTTACCCAAATCGATTCAAGATTAAACTATAATATATTATAGTATAATAATTTATAATTTTTAAATTTTTACTTCTTTTATAAGCGTATATATTTTTATTTATTAGAAATAAATTTTTTAAATTATATTTGTCGCACTCATAATTTATTTTGTAATAAATATTTTATAAAAAAAACTAATAAATAATTAAAATCAATATTTAAAATTATAATAAATAAAATAAAAATTAGATTTATTAATTATTAAATAGTATATAGCAGTTTAATGGTTTATGTATTTAGAAGTTTACTGATTTACCTATATATGCATTTAGTGGTTTATATGTTTTATTTAAAAAATAAAATAGCCAAAATTTATTTTTGTTATTTTTTGATATTTTCAAAGGTTATATCCTTTAAAAATACAATAAATTTTAAATTTTTTTCAAAAGTTAATACAATCTTTAGTTATAATAATCATTATGTTTATATATCATATAAATTCATTATAAACAATTTTATTGATAAATATTCTAATAAAGATCAAAAAATAAATTAATAATCAATTATTAATAAGAAAGATATCAATTAAAATTTAATTACAAAAGCTAAAATGATTCAGAAGCAAAGCAAACTATATTACTATAAATTAATTTTTTTTGAATTTTTTTTTCTTTTAAAAAGTTTATGTATATATCTTTTTGATCAAAAATAATTTATATAAATTATATTTGTCTAACTCATACTTTATTCTGTAATTAATATATTTATAAAAATGAACAAAAAATAATTAAAATGAATATTTAAAATTATAATGAAAAAAATAAGATTTATTATTTATTATTTAGAGATACCGGTTTAATTTTAATTAGATATTTCTCAGTAATAATTTATTTTGTAATTAATATTTCTATAAAAAAAACTGATAAATATTTAAAATAAAAATTTAAAATTATATTGAATAAAATTTAAAATGAGATTTATGATTTATTATTACTGTATACCAGTTTAATGGATTAAGTATTTATAGGTTTTTACATTGAGGATTTTTGCGATTTATGTTTTTAGGCTTTTAGTGGTTTATACATTTTATTTAAAAAAATAAAATATCAAAAATAAATTTCTATAATTTTTTTCTCATTTTCATAGGTTATAACCTTTGAAAATATAATAGTATTTAAAATTCTTTGTAATGTGAATACAATACTTAGTTATAATAATATTAATAATTATATATCATATAAATTCAATATAAACAATTTTATTGATATATATTATAATAATGATCAAAATTAAATTTATAAAATATTGATATTAAGATAGATATTAATTAAAATATAATTATAAAACCCAAATTGATTCAAAATTGTAGTAAAATATATTTATAGATAACAATTTTTAATTTTTAAATTTTTACTTCTTTAATAAGCATATATATTTTTTTAATTATATTTGTCGCACTCATAATTTATTTTGTAATAAATATTTTTATAAAAATAAACTAATAATTAATTAAAATGAATATTTAAAATTATAATAAATAGAAATAAAAATTAGATTTATTAATTATTAAGTAGTATATAGCGGTTTAATGGTTTATGTATTTTTGCATTACAGGGTTTAAAAGTTTACTGATTTAACTGTGCATGCATTTAGTAGTTTATAGGTGTTATTTAGAAAAAAAATATCAAAAAAGTTATTTTTTTTAATTTTTTGATATTTTCAAAGGTTATAACCTTTGAAAATATAATAATTTTTAAATTTTTTTCAAAAGTGAATACAATTTTAGTTATAATAATCATGATATTTATATATCATATAAATTCAATATAAATATTTTTATTGATAAATATTCTAATAATGATCAAAGAATAAATTAATAATCTATTATTAATAAGATAGATATCAATTTAAATATAATTACAAAACATAAAATGATTCAGAATCAAAACAAAATATATTACTATATAATAATTTTTTGTTTTGAATTTTTTTTTTCTTTTAAAAAGTTTATCTATATTTTTTTGATGAAAAATAATTATATAAATTATATTTGTCTAACTCAATTTATTATGTAATTAATAATTAATAATTATATAAATTATATAATTTAATTTTTGATAATTATTATAATATCTATCAATAAAATTATATATATTGAATTTATATCATATATAATTACTAATATAATTATAACTAAATATTGTATTCACATTTCAAACAATTTTAAATATTATTATATTTTCAAAGGTTATAACCAATGAAAATGAGAAAAAATTACAAATTTCTTTTTTGTTATTTTATTGATTAAATAAAACCTATAAACCACTAAATGCCTAAAAACCTAAATCGCTAAACTCCTAAAAGACAAAACCTCTAAATACTTAAACCATTAAACTAGTATAGTTAATAATAAATCATAAATATCATTTTAATTTTTATTCAGTATAATTTAAAATTTTTATTTTAATTATTTTTCAGTTTATTTTTATAGAAATATTAAATACAAAATAAATTATTAGTAAGACAGATCTAATTTAAATTAGACTGATATACCCTAAATAATAAATAATAAATCTCATTTTTTTAATTATAATTTTAAATATTCATTTTAATTATTTATTTGTTTATTTTTATATAAATATTAATTCCAAAATAATTTGAGTTACACAAATATAAACCACTGAAATAATTATTAGTGAGACAGATCTTATTTAAATTAAAATAGTATCCATAAATAATAAATAATAAATAATATTCTTCATTTTTTTCATTATAATTTTAAATATTCATTTTAATTAATTATTTATTTATTTATATATAAATTTTAATTACAAAATAAATTGAGCTAGACAAAAATAATTTATATAAATTATTTTTCATCAAAAATTTATAGATAAACTTTTTAAAATAAAAAAAATTTCAAGACAAAAAATTTTTATATAGTAATATATTTTGCTTTTATTCTGAATCATTTTATGTTTTGTAATTATATTTTAATTGATATCTATCTTATAATAATAGATTATTAATTTATTTTTTGATCATTGTTAGAATATTTATCAATAAAATTGTTTATATTGAATTTACATGATATATAATTATAAAGATTATTATAACTAAATATTATATTTACATTTGAAAATAATTTAAAAATTATTATATTTTTAAAGGTTATCATCTTTGAAAATGAGATAAAATCACAAAAATAATTTTTTTATTATTTTATAGTTTATATAAAACCTATAAACTACTAAATGCCTAAATGCTTAAATCATTAAACTCCTAAACCCCAAAACCACAAAACCCTTAAAAAGTTAAACATTTAAACCTTCTTTAAAGGTTTAAGTATTTATAAATAATATATAAATATCTATCAATAAATAAAGTTTATTAATTTATTTTTTGATCATTATTATATTTATATTTAGATTTATTTTATTAATATCTATCAATAAAATTGTTTATTTTTAATATACATGATATATAATTATTATGTTTATTATAACTAAATATTGTATTCACATTTGAAAAAAATTTAAAAATTATTATATTTTTAACGGTTATCATCTTTGAAAATGAGATAAAATCACAAAAATAATTTTTTTTATTATTTTATAGTTTATATAAAACCTATAAACTACTAAATGCCTAAATGCTTAAATCATTAAACTCCTAAACCTCAAAACCACAAAACCCTTAAAAAGTTAAACATTTAAACCATCATTAAAGGTTTAAGTATTTATAAATAATATATAAATATCTATCAATAAATAATAGTTTATTAATTTATTTTTTGATCATTATTATATTTATATTTAGATTTATTTTATTAATATCTATCAATAAAATTGTTATTTTTAATTTACATGATATATAATTATTAAGTTTATTATAACTAAATATTGTATTCACATTTGAAAAAAATTTAAAAATTATTATAAAGATTATAACCTTCAAAATTGATAA
The DNA here is from genome assembly GCA_029783825.1 of Sapria himalayana. NCBI lineage: Eukaryota > Viridiplantae > Streptophyta > Magnoliopsida > Malpighiales > Rafflesiaceae > Sapria > Sapria himalayana. Next base: position 60,623 of record JAREIK010003015.1, on the reverse strand, counting down.
ATAATTTGAAAAATAATTTTTTTGTTATTTTATTATTTAAATAAAACATATAAACTACTAAATGCCTAAACACTTAAATCACTAAACTCCTAAACTCCTAAATACTTAAACCATTAAACCGGTATACCCTAAATAATTAATCATAAATCTCATTTTTATTTGTATTCATTATAATTTTAATATTAATTTTAATTATTTATTAGTTTTTTTATACAAATATTAATTGCAAAATAAAATTATGAATGAGACAAATATAATTTAAATAATTTATCTTCATCAAAAAAATTTATAAGCTTATAAAAAAATCAAAAATTTAAAAATAAAAAATTATTATTTAGTAATATATTTTACTTTGATTTTGAATCATTTTAGGTTTTGCAAATATATTTTAATTAATATCTATCTTATTTATAATAGTTTATTAATCTATTTTTGATCAGTATTATAATATCAATCAATAAAATTATTTATATTGAATCTACATGATATTTAATTTTTATGATTATTATAATTAAATATTGTATTAATATTTGAAAAAAAATTAAAAATTATAATATTTTCAATGGTTATAACCTTGAAATGAGAAAAAATCATATAAATAATTCTTTTGGTATTTAATTATTTAAATAAAACCTATAAACCACAAAATACTTAAATACTTAAATTACTAAACTCCTAAACCCTGATACTGTTGCACCACACACATATAGCGACGGACTACAGTACACACTGTGCACATATTCTTGTCCATTTTGGTGTAGCATTTAGAGGGGCCAGCAAGTCCTGGAAGCAGCCAAAATTATGGGTCACTAGCTTTAGAGGGCCCCACTATGAAGCCGGGATGATAACATTCATACAACTGATGAGATCTAGCAAAGTGGTCGGGAGTAAACTCAGTAGTATCTAGGAGTGGGTCCCACTAGCCCTATCAGGCAGCATAGAGGGCCACCCAACCATCACCTAATAGGAGTAGCGGGTAATACATGATTAATTGGAGAGCTAACAAAATCTGAATCATCACCAAGCATAGCTAATAAGCAATGAGTCTAGACCACTAACACTAGAGCGAAAGATTCAAACTTGTAGTTTATTTTTGTAGTCTTATTTGTATTTTGGACTTTGTATGCACCATGTACTTGTAGAGACGTATCATGACACACACACACACACACACACACACAATCTTGTCTGTTCTCTATGTAGCATGCAATGATGGCAACTGGACCTATGAGTATCTCTAAGTAGGGCCTACTAATGCATTTTGTAAATACACATTAGGCGATGCTACACTCTCGGGAGCAGAAGACCCCTCTTTATAGCATTTTGTAATTTTACTTTTATTCTAGCATGGTTGACGCATAGATAATTAGACTATGAGATGGACCTCATCACACATGCACAGCGAGGCATGCATATTTTTTCATATTTTGTCAGTACAACATACAGCCACTTCTTGGAGCTCGAGGAGGAAGCATTCTAAACCAAGAGATACTCTTTTGAGGATCATTGAAGCAAATTAATGTGGAATTCAGAGGTGAGAATAAATTGACAAAGTGTTGTAGATATAGACTTGTGGATTTATGGGTATTCAGTTTTACATGTATTCCTTTGCATAGCAATGACATATGCAACCGCTTGATGCTGCATGTCACACACATGCACATTCTTATATTTGCATAGTTTTAATATGGTGCATCATTCAGGTTCCTCGAAAATGCTTGGACAAATCCGAATGGAAAGGACGTAGTTCGCATAATGAATGACTCAATGCCAACTATGAAGTCCGGGAATGCCAAGTGATTTTAGTTGTATTCGTATGCTTTGAATTATTATGCATTATGTTTTTTATGTATTTTATGCATAGAATCATTAAGGTGCATAGGATTTGGTGGGCTGGCCTAAATTAGTAAACTTTTTAGTCTCTTGTAAGTTGTGTGCCTAAATGATAAATAAAGTGTGTATTTTCCAAAAAAAAACAAAAAAAACCATAAACTTTAAACTTTAAATCCTAAACCATAAACCATAAACAATAACCCTAGTCCATAAACCCTAAATCCTAAATCTCATGTTTTGCACTTTTATAATCAAATGACTAAGTGTTAGATTTAAATTGAAATTAACAACTTTTAGGAATGTCACAGATTTATCTTTTTGTATTTTTAACACAAAATCATGACTCAAGGGGTGAGTTATGGATTCAGTCTCTTCCTTGCTTTAGATTATTGTAGCATTAGCAATGGTCATGACTGTATATTTTGTCTCTAGAACACAAAATTACATCGATGAGAATATGCCATAACTTGTGTCTCTCTGATGAACATATTGTTATGGCACTAAGAATGATCCTGAATACATATTTAAACAGTATAATACTGGGTCACAGTATTGGATATGACCATAGCTTGTGCATTTTATCTTTATATTGCAAAGTCCTTGCACTAGGAATGATTGTAACTTTGAACATTCCTCAAGAGCAAAAGTCATGACCCTAGAAATAGTTAAAGCTAGAGTACTACTCTGTATAACTTTCTATAGCTAAAATTCTTGGGATTGGAAATATCACTATGGCTTTTTCATTTGATTTTTTACTTCAAGTGTCAATATGCAAGACTAATATTTTGAGCAATGATTAAAACCTTTTATACATTTGAATATGATTCTTTTACACCTTTTTAGGTATTATGAGCTTGCATACAAAACTCATTTAATATAAAAAGAAAGAAATGATAATTTTCATATCCATGAGGATATTAAAAAAAAGACTTAGACGTGCCAATAAAATAAATTTTTTGATTCTTGATTGAAAGAGAGCCCATACTTCTTACCCTGCTCAAACTGCCCTTGGGATAGTTTGTTCTAATAGGCTACAAGGTTAATATATTTTTAGATGTGAACTATGTTTTAAAAAAATTGCTTTGAGTGTGTGCATGAGAGATATTTTAGAAGAAATTACAATAATCAATATAAATAGCATCCTCAACAACTAGCTATTTCAACACATAGAGGTACAACTTTGGTTTAGTCTATTAGCGTACATGAGTCAAATTACCTTTGATAGCCCAGTGATTCAACATCAAATATGATGAGACATAATAGAGACAAAATAAAAGCTCCTATTATTTTGGTTAGAGCTTTAGAAATCATTCTAGTGTTGAGAGATGAACAAAATAAATTATTTTAATTATTCAGTATAATTTTAATTTTTATTTTAATTATTTTCAGTTTATTTTTAAAGAAATATTAATTACAAAATAAATTATCAGTGAGGCAGATCTAATTTAAATTAAACCGGTATATCCTAAATAATAAAGAATAAATCTCTTTTTTTTTCATTTTAATTTTAAATATTCAAATTTAATTATTTATTTGTTTATTTTTATATAAATATTAATTACAAAATAAATTATGAGTTATACACAAATATAATTTAAATAAATTATTTTTCATCAAAATAATATAGATAAACTTTTTAAAAGAAAAAAAAAATTCAAAACCAAAAATTATTATATAGTAATATATTTAGCTTTGCTTCTGAATCATTAGGTTCTATAAATATATTTTAATTGATATCTATCTTATTAATAATACATTATTAAGTTATTTTTTCATATTTATCCGAATATTTATCAATAAAAATGTTTATATTGAATTTATATGATATATAAATATAATGATTATTATAACTAAATATTGTATTCACATTTGAAAAAAATTTTAAAAATATCATATGTTCAAAGGTTATAAACTTTGAAAATGTGAAAAAAAAATAAATTTTTTGTTATTTCATTTTTTAAATAAAACCAATAGATCATTAAATGCTTACTTACTTAAATCAGTAAGCTCATAAATCCCGAACCTTCTAAATACATAAACCTTTTAACAGCTATATACTACTTAATAAATAATAAATCTCATTTTTATTTCTATTCATTATAATTTTAAATATTCATTTAATTATTTATAGTATATTTTTTAAAAAATTAATTACAAAATAAATTTGAGTGAGACAAATATTATTTAAATAATTTAATTTAATAAAAAAATATAAGCTTATAAAAAGAAGGAAAATTATAAAAATTAAATATTAATATTTAGTAATATATTTTCATTTGATTTTGAATCAATTTGTGTTACGTAAATATATTTTAATTAATATTAATATTATTAATAATAGTTTATTAATTTAATTTTTGATCATTATCATAATATCTATTATTAAAATTATTTATATTGAATTTATATCTTATATAATTAGTAAGATTAATATAATAATACATGGTATTCACATTTCAAAAAATTTTAAAAATTATTTTATTTTCAAAGGTTATATAACCTTTGAAAATCAGAAAAAATCAAAAATAGAATTTTTAATTTTTATTATATAAATAAAACCTATAAACCACTAAATAATAAACCCATTAAACCGGAATACCATATATAATAAATCATAAATCTCATTTTAATTTGTATTCATATAATTTTAAATATTCATTTTAATTATTTAATAGTTTATTTTTTATAGAAATATCAATAACAAAATAAATAATGAGTGAGACAAATATAATTTTAATTATTTATTTTTAATCAAAAAAATATGCTTATATAAAGAAGCAAAAATTTATAAACAAAAAATTATTATTTAGTAATATATTTTACTTTGATTTTGAATAATTATATATAGGCTTTGCAATTATATTTTAATTGCGATCAATCTTATTAATAATAGTTTATTAATTTATTATTTGATCATTTTTATAATATCGAACAATAAAATTACTTATATTCAATTAAAATGTCTTATAATTATTATGTTATTATAACTAAATATTATATCTACCTTTGAAAAAAATTTAAAAATTATTATGTTTTGAAAGGTTATAAACTTTAAAATTGATAAAAAATCACAAAATTAATTTTTTATTATTTTATTATTTAAATAAAACTTATAAACCACTAAATGACTAAACATTTAAATCTCTAGACTCCTAAACCCTAAAACCCTTATATACTTAAACCATTAAACCTATATAACCTAAATAATAAATAATAAATTTCATTTTTATTTGTATTTATTATATTTTTAATTATTTATTTTAATTATTTTTTAATTTATTTTTATAGAAATATTAATTACAAAATAAATAATGAGTGAGATATAATTTAAATATATTATTTTTTATGAAAAAAAAATAATCTTATAAAAATAAACTAAAATTCAAAAATTTAAAATTTTATTTAGTAATATAATTTACATTGATTTTGAATTATTTTGGGTTCTGCAAATATATTTTAATTAATATCTATCTTATTAATAATAGTTTATTAATTTATTTTTTGATCATAATTATAATATATTATAATACATTTTTTTATATTGAATCTACAACAAATATAATTATTAAGATTATTATAACTAAGTATTGTATTCATATTTTAGAACTATTAAAAAATTATTATATTTTTAAAGGTTATAACCTTTGAAAATCACGAAAATTCATAAAAATAATTTTTTTGTTATTTCATTGATTACATAAAACCTATAAACATGAAAATGTGCAAACTTATAAATCAATAAATTCCTTAACCCCAAAACCACAAAAAACTTAAACAATTAAATAGTTATACCCTAAATAATAAATCATAAATCTCATTTTTATTAGTATTCATTATAATTTTAAATATATTTTTAATTATTTATTAGTTTTATTTTATAGAAATATAAATTAAAAAATAAATTATTAGTCAGACAAATATAATTTAAATAATTAATTTTCATCAAAAAATATATAGGCTTATAAATGGATACACAAATTTAAAAATTTAAAATTAATATTTAGTAAAATATTTCACTTTGATTTTGAGTCATTTTAGGTTTTGCAAATATATTTTAAACAATATTTATCTTATTAATAATTGGTTATTACTTTTTTATGATCATTATTATAATAAATATCAATAAATAGTTTATACTGAATTTATATTATATATAATTATTATGATTATTATAACTTCATATTGTATTCACTTTTCAAAAAAAAATTAAAAATTATTATATTTTCAAAGGTTATAACCTTCAAAAATGAGAAAAAATAACAAAAATAAATTTTTTGTTATTTTATTTTTTATATAAAACCTATAAACCACTAAATGACTAAATACTAAAATGACTAAACTCCTAAACCCCGAAGCCCATAAATACTTAAAACATTAAATTATTATAGTCTAAATAGTAAATCATAAATCTCAGTTTTATTAGTATTCATTATAATTTTTAATATTCATTTTAATTATTTATCAGTTTATTTTCATAAAAACATTAATTACAAAATAAATTATTAGTGCGACATATATAATTTAAATAATTTACTTTTCATCAAAAAAATGCTCATAAAAAGTATGCTTATAAAAAGAGGCCCAATTTTAAAAATAAAAAATTATTATTTTGTAATATATCTTATTTTTATTTTGAATCATTTTAGATTTTACAATTTTATTTTAATTTATATCATTCTTATAAAAACAAGTTTACTAATTTATTTATTGATCATTATTATAATATCTATCAATAAAATTATTTATATTGAGTTTACATTATATATAATTATTAAGATTATTATAACTAAATATTATATTCACATTTTAAAAAAATTAAAATTATTATATTTTCAAAGGTTACAACTTTCAAAAATTAAAAAAAATCATAAAATTAAATCACTAAAGGTCTAAACAATTAAATCACTAAACTCCTAAACCATAAAACACCTAATTACTTAAACCATTAAACCGGTATAACCTATATAATAAAGAATAAATCTTCATTTTATTTGTATTCATTATAATTTTAAATATTTATTTTAATTATCTAGTAGTTTATTATTATAGAATTATAAATTAAAAAATAAATTATGAGTAAGACAAATATAATTTAAAAAATTTATTTTTAATAACAAAAATATAAACTTATAAAAAAAGCAAAACATTAAAAAAATTATTATTTAGTAATATATTTTACTTTGATTTGAATAAATTTAGATTTTGCAAATACTTTTTAAATAATAACTATTTTATTAATAATAGTTTATTAATTTATTTTTTGATCATAATTATAATATCTAGAAATATAATTATTAATATTGAATTTAAATGAATTATAATTATGAAGATTATTATAAATAAATATTATATTTACATTTGAAAAAAAATTAAAAATTATTATATTTTCAAAGTATATAATCTTCAAAAATTAGAAAAATAATAAAAATAAATTTTTCACAATATCATTATTTAAATAAAACATATAAACCACTAAATGCCTAAACACTTAAACATCTAAACTCCTAAACACAAAAGCCCCTAAATACTTAAACCATTAAACTCATAAAACGTAAATATAATTTAAATAATTTATTGAAATATTAATTACAAAATAAATTATGAGTGATCCAAATAAAATTTAAATAATTTATTTTTCATCAAAAAAATATATATGTTTATAAAAAGAAGCAAAAACTAAAAAACAAAAATTTTTATTTAGTAATAAATTTTACTTGGATTTTGAATAATGTTAGGTTTTGCAATTATATTTTAATTGATATCCATAATAATAATAATAACATATTAATTTATTCTTTGATAATTGATATCATATCTATCAATAAAATTATTTATATTTAGTTTATATTATATATAATTATAATGATTATTATTACTAAATATTGTATTTACATTTTCAAAAAATTTTAAAATTATTATATTTCAAAGGTTATAACATTTGAAAATGTGAAAAAATATCAAAAATAATTTTTTTTTGTTATTTCATTGTTTAAACAAAACCAATACACCACTAAATGCCTAAAAACATAAATCGCTAAAGTCATAAATGAAAAAACCTCTAAATACTTAAAATATTAAACTGGTATACAATAATAATAATTCATAAATCTCATTTTAATTTTTATCCAATATAATTTTATATTTTTATTTTAATTATTTATGAGTTTTATTTTTTTGAAATATTAATTACAAAATAAATTATTAGTGAAACAGATATAATTTAAATTAAACTGGTATACCCTAAATAATAAAGAATAAATCTCATTTTTTTTCATTATAATTTTAAATATTCATTTTAATTATTTATTTGTTTATTTTTATATAAATATTAATTAAAAAATAAATTATGAGTTAGACAAATATATTTTATATAAATTATTTTTCATCAAAAATTATAGATAAACTTTTTAAAATAAAAAAAAGTAAAAACAAAAAATTATTATATAGTAATATAATTTGTTTTGCTTTGAATCATTATAGGTTTTGTAATTTTATTTAAATTGATATCAATCTTATTAATAATAGATTATTTATTTATTTTTTTGATCATTATTAGAATATTTATCAATAATATTGTTTATATTGAATTTAGATGATATATAAATATAATAATTATTATAACAAAATATTGAATACACATTTGAAAAAAAATTAAAAATTATTATATTTTCAAAGGTTATAACCTTTGAAAATATAAAAAAAATAATAAATATAAATATTTTGTTATTTAAATTTTTAAATAAAACGTATAAACCACTAAATGCATACACTGTTAAAGCAGTAAACTTGTAAAGCCCGTAATGCCAAAATACATAAATGTTTAAGCCGCTTTATACTACTTAATAATTAAGAAATCTAATTTTATTTCAATTTATTATAATTTTAAATATTCTTTTTAATTATTTATTAGTTTATTTTTATATGAATTTTTATTAAAAAATAAATTATGAGTGCGACAAATATAATTTAAATGATTTATTTTTAATAAAAAAAATATACACGCTTATAAAAGAAGTAAAAATTTAAAAACTAAAAATTATTATCCAATAATATTTTTTAGTTTAATTTTGAATCAATTTGGGTTTTGAAAATATTTTTTAATTAATATCTATCTTATTATTAATAGTTTATTAATTTAATTTTTGATAATTATTATAATATCTATCAATAAAATTGTTTATATTGAATTTATATGATATGTAATTATTAAAATTATTATAACTAAATATTGTATTCACATTTCAAAAAATTTCAAATATTATTATATTTTCAAAATTACAAATTTTTTTTGTTATTTTATTGTTTAAATAAAACTTATAAACCACTAAATGCCTAAAAACATAAATCTCTAAATATTTATAGACAAATCACTAAAAACATAAACTATTAAATTGGTATAAATTAATAATAAATCATAAATCTCATTTTAATTTTTATTCAGTATAATTTTAAATTTTTATTTTAATTATTTATTAGTTTATTTTTATATAAATAATAATTACAAAATAAATTATTAGTGAGATAGATATAATTTAAAATAAACTGATATACCCTAAATAATAAATAATAAATCTCATTTTTTTATTATAATTTTAAATATTCATTTTAATTATTTATTTGTTTATTTTTATATAAATATTCATTAAAAAACAAATTATGAGCTAGACAAATATAATTAATGTAAATTATTTTTAATCAAAAAAATATAGATAAACTTTTTAAAATAAAAAAAATTACAAAACAAAAAATTATTATATAGTAATATATTTTGGTTTGCTTATGAATCATTTTATGTTTTGTAATTATATTTTAATTGATATCTATCGTATTAATAATAGATTATTAATTTATTTTTTGATCATTATTAAATATTTATCAATAAAATTGTTTATATTGAATTTATATGATATATAAATATAATAATTATTATAACTAAATATTAAATTCACTTTTGAATAAAATTTTAAAATTATTACATTTTCAAAGATTATAACATTTGAATATGTGAAAAAATAAAAAAAATAATATTTTTTGATATTTCATTGTTTAAATAAAACCTATAAACCACTAAATGCCTAAACACTTAATTCAATAACTCCTAAATCTCTAAAACCATAAATAATAAATAATAATCATTTTAAACCGGAAACACTAAATAATAAATAATAAATCTCAATATTATTTTTTTCATTATAAGTTTAAAAATTCATTTTAATTATTATTTATTTATTTTTATATGAATATTAATTACAAAATAAATTATGAGTTAGACAAATATAATTTATATAAATTATTTTTCATCGAAAAATATAGATAAACTTATAAAAAAAATAAAAAATTTAAAAACTAAAATTTATTATATAGAAAGATATTTTGCTCTCCTTATGAATCATTTTAGATTTTGTAATTATATTTTAATTGATTTCTATCTTATTAATAATTGTTTATTAATTTATTTTTTGATCATTATTAGAATATTTATCAATAAAATTGTTTATATTGAATTTATATGATATATAAATATAATGATTATTATAACTAAATATTGAATTCACTTTTGAAAAAAATTTAAACATTATTATATTTTCAAGGTTATAACCTTTGAAAATATGAAAAAATAATAAAAATAAATTTTATTTTATTTTTTAAATAAAACATATAAACCACTAAATGCATACACAGTTATATCAGTAAACTCCTAAACCCCGTAATGCCTAAATACATAAACCATTAAACTGCTATATACTACTTAATAATTAATAAATTGAATTTTTATTTCAATTTATTATTATTCTAAATATTCATTTTAATTATTTATTACTTTATTTTTATAAAAATTTTTATTACAAAATAAATTATGAGTGTGACAAATATAATTTAAATAATTTATTTTTAATCAAAAAATATATACACGCTTATAAAAGAAGTATAAATTTAAAAATTAAAAATAATTATCCAGTAATATATTTTACTTAATTTTGAATCAAATTGGGTTTTGTAAATATTCTTTAATTAATATCTATCTTATTATTAATGGTTTATTAATTTAATTTTTGATCATTATTATAATATCTATCAATAAAATTATTTATATTGAATGTATATCATATATAATTATTAAATTTATTATAACTAAATATTATATTCAAATTTCAAAAAATTTTAAATATTAATTTATTTTTAATGGTTATAACCTTTGAAAATCAGAAAAAATCTAAAAAAAAAATTTTATTTTTATTATATAAATAAAACCTATAAACGACTAAATGCCTAAAAAGATAAATTAATAAACTCCTAAACGATTATACTCCTAAATAATAAAACCATTATACTGGTATACCACATATAATAAATCATAAATGTCATTTTAATTTGTATTCATTATAATTTTAAATATTCATTTTAAGTATTTATTAGTTTATATATTAATTACAAAATAAATAATGAGTTACACAAATATAATTTTAATAAATTATTTTAAATCAAAAAAATATATAAGCTTATAAAAAGAAGAAAAAATTTAAAAACAAAAAAGTATTATTTAGTAATATATTTTACTTTGATTTTGAATCATTATATATTAGTTTTGAAATTATATTTTAATTGCTATCAATCTTATTAATAAAAGTTTATTAATTTATTATTTGATCATTTTTATAATATATAACAATAAAATTACTTATATTCAATTTAAATGTCTTATAATTATTAAGATTATTATAACTAAAAATAATAATTACATTTGAAAAAAATTTAAAAATTATTATATTTTCAAAGGTTATAACCTTCAAAAATGATAATAAATCACAAAAATAATTTTTCTATTATTTTATTATTTAAATAAAACTTATAAACCACCAAATGCCTAAACATTTAAATCTCTTGAGTCCTAAACACCAAAATCCCCTAAATACTTAAACCATTAAACCTATATAACCAAAATAATAAATAATAAATTTCAATTTTATTTGTATTCATTATAATTTTAAATATTCATTTTAATTATTTTTTAGTTTATTTTTATAGAAATATTAATTATGAATTAAATAATGAGAGAGACATATATAATTTTAATTAATTATTTTTTATGTAAAATAATAAGCTTATAAAAAGATACAAAATTTTAAAAATTTTTAATTTTATTTAGTAATATAATTTGCTTTGATTTGAATTATTTTGGTTTCTGCAAATATATTTTAATTAATATCTATCTGATTAATAATAGTTTATTATTTTATTTATTGATCATTATAATAAAATATATTAATAAATTTTTTTATATTGAATTTACAACAAATATAATTTTTAAGAATATTATAAATAAGTATTGTATTCATATTTTATATCTATTAAAAAATTATTATATTTTTAAAGTTTATAACATTTGAAAATCACAAAAATTCATATAAATAATTTTTTTGTTATTTATTTGATTAAATAAAACTTCTAAACACCAAAATGTGTAAACATATAAATCAATAAACTCATTAACCCCAAAACCAGAAAAACTTAAACAATTAAATAGTTATACCTTAAATAATAAATAATAAATCTCATTTTTATTAGTATTCATTATAATTTTAAATATACATTTCAATTATTTATTAGTTTATTTTTATAGAAATATAAATTAAAAAATAAATTATTAGTGAGACAAATATTTAATTATAATATCTATCAATAAAATTATTTATATTGACTTTACATTATATTTAATTATCAATTATATATAAATAAATA